>RJWM01017395.1:0-43218 GCA_004363535.1 Dasyprocta punctata | reverse complement strand
GAAGTTTATTTTGGCTTATAGTTTCTAGAGAATTCAGTCCCTAATTGCCTAGCTCCAAGGCAGCAAGGACATGGTGGGAGGATCTGGCAGAGGAAAATTGTTCACATAATGGCAGCCAGGAAGTAGAGAGGGAAGGGAGAAGCCAGGAAGGAAAAAAAAAAAAAAAAAAAAACACCTTCTGGATCACTCTCCCATCTCCAGCCAGACCAGGCCCTACATATTTAGCTATGGACTAATCAGAAGATTAACCCACTGATGAGTATAGAATCCCTATGATTCAGTCACCTGCCAGATGTTTCACCTCTGAACACTAGAGTCTTTTTTTATTTTTATTATTTTGAGACAGGGTATTTAGCCCAGGATGGCCTCAGACTGACAGCAATCCTGCCCCAGGCTCCTAAATGCTGGGATTACAGGCGTGCACCACCACACCCAGCCAACAACAGTTTCACAGGTGACATTCTAGATATAAACCACAACAGTCATCCAGAGACTGTAGAATAGTCATACATGCTTTTCTTAAGGCAGGCAATTATTTTCTCCATCTCATAGTATACAATTTCTACATAAGCTGATCATTTATTTCTCAGCAATAGCAGAGGCCTCTCAAAAAAAGAGAGTAGGAGAACAAGAATAATTCCATCAGAATCTGTCCAAATTGTCATTTTAAATTATGATTTCTAAAAAAAAAATTACCAAAATGACCCCAATGAGAAAGTAACCAGTGTGGAAGAAGTACTCCATCTCAGAGTGATTTAACTAACAAGAGTGTAAGTCCCTTAGGATTGAATTAATTCAAAATCTGTCATTGAAAGGGGGGAGAAAATAGGATTTCTATTCCTGTCAACTAGAGTAGTGTCGTTGTTAACCCCCAAATCATTACTAGAGCCAACAACAATTATTTCTGTGCTTGAAATAACTTAGTAGATCCATGCTAATTATAGTACTTAATTTCTCCTCACCTGGCAAAATGACTCTTAGTTAAAAACTGTCTGTATTTAAAAGTATCAGTAAAACAAAGTTAATGTAATTTACTTACTTCTGACTGAAGCATTCATTCCTCAAACTGAGCTGACTTATGGAGGGTCACACTCAAAAGTCCTGTAAAGGTCACTCAAATCACAAGGATAGCCTAAGAGGAATGAAATGATGTTTTCTGGTTGTGACAGATTCTGTGGTCAGGACACAACTGTGACTAACTGGCAGTAATGATTACCCATTATAGATTGTCTTTATACATCTCTAGAATTCATGTTATCTCAACAGCTCTTCCTAATTTACATAATCATGTGTGAGTGTTGTGGGCATGTCACAGGGTGATACCTGGTTGACTACAGGGTTTATACAAAGTGGAAATTGCTAGAGAATTTGGGGCCACTGCTAGTTTAAAACAGAATTTTTAAAAATTTCAATTAAAGGCATTTTTTTCTACTTATATTTTTTTAATAATTTATTTTATTTTACTTCATTTTTTTTTTATTTTTATTTTTTTTGCGGCACCGGGGATTGAACTCACAACCTCGCATCTGCCAGGGCAGGCGCTTAAGGCACTGAGCCAAACTCCTGGCCCTTTTTCTACTTATATTGTTGTGCATGCTTTCCTTACACCTATGTATCCATAACGCACTGATATATCACTAGGATTAGGTGAATTTCTGCCATGGCATCTGCTTTTAATTGGCTTAGAAGATAAAGTCATTAGACAGGATGCTGTCAAGAATTATCAGTTTTTTAAATAAACAATTTAGTGTCAAGAAACTTTCCTGTTGAAAATGTCCTTATTTCTTCACATTCGTCTCTTTTTATTTATTAACATGTTAGCTAGAAATGTTTTCTGATTGCTCTTTGCTTTTGCATAGGTTGGAAGTGCCAACTTCTAACAGGTTATGAACATTTAAAGGCTCATTAAGCATAATTTTTGTTTTGTTTTGTTTTGTAGTAGGGACTGAACCAAAGGCCCTCACACTGAGCTACATCCTCTGCCCCTTTCTCAGTTTTTCAGTTTTGTCACACGGACTCACTACGTTGCCCAGGGTGGGCTCAAATTTGCCTCAGTCTCCCAGGTGCTGGGATTGTAGACATATGTAGCTACCAGTCTAAAACAGGCCTAATTTGTGAAAGTTTTTTTTTTTTCTTGCTTTAGGTTTTTTTCCACTTTCATTTTATGAGTGAACAGTTTCTCTTTTTTATTGCTGGTATATTTGCAACATGCAATAATTATATTCATTTTGGGGAAGTGGTACATATACATATTGCATCTTAATCATTTTTACTTCCCATCTCCCCTCAGCCTCCTCTCTTCTCCTTTGCCAAGTCTATTTCCTCCCTACTCCATTAAGTCTTTCTCCCTGTTTTAGTTGACTTTGTAGTCCATTATGAAGTTAATCATCTGTATGTTTGTAAGGCTACAAGTATCTGAATTTCTCTGGCAAAATAAATAGTGTTAATATTTGTGATAACTCCAAAAAACTTACTTATCAGTGTTAATATTATATCCTCAACATCTACTTATAGATTTCTATGCTACTCTTTAAACACTATCAGTGATAGGGATGACACCTAGCACCTTGCATAACACGCTAGGCAAGCACTCTACAACTGAGTCACACGCCCAGTCCACTATGCTACCTTGGAACATCAGTAATAAATAATATTAGATACACATTATTTCTAGCAAATAGAAAAATACTACACAGAGGAATATTCAATATTTGGTTTCATACATGCATTTATTCCTTCACTTGAACATTTCTCTCATCTTTTAAATATTGAGTTTTAGTTTGCAAGCTACTTTGTCCTTTTCTGAACAATTAACTGGGTTGATCTTCTTATAAGATTGGTGTTCCTATAGGAAAAGGAACCTGTCAATAGTTTTTCAATCAAAGACTAAATATAATAACATCTCTTACATGGTAAACATGAGTGAGTATATGTTAGAAATCATTTTTAATTGCTAGGTGCCATTCCTGAGGGTTGATGTGTTCTTTGATTGTTATTATTATTAACTGTTATTTTTAGATTGCACCTTTCTAAGTTGCCCAGGCTGGCCTTGAACTTGTGATCCACCTACCACAGTCACCTGAATAGCTGAGATTACAGGCATGCTCCACTCTGCCTAGTTTTGTGGTTTAATAATGTTTAAGGGTGAATAAATGAGGCACCAGTTAATCTTGATGAATTTATGTAACCTTGATTTTCCCTAACCTCCATGCGATTTTCATTTCCTGGTGAATCGAAGAGTGTAGTCTCCAGTCACATTGGAGCTCCTTTTGTGCTTAGGGCAATACACATGTTATTAGTGTAGCAGTTCCGACCCTTGCAGCTTACACATTTATCTGCTTTTTTACTGAATTCATGAGGATTCTTATTGTCAGACAGACATACTTTTTAGTTCCAATGCTACATGAGTATTTTGATATATAACTAGGGTTGGTACCCACTGGTTTGACCTAATAACTATTTTACTCTCTCTCTCTCTCTCTCTCCTTCTTTTGCTCCTTCCTCTCTTGTGACAGCACTGAGGATTGAACACAAAGCCTTCACACTAATCTGCATCTCCAGCCCCTTTTTTAAAATTTTAGATTTTAAAATTTTTGAGATAGAGTTTTGCTATGTTGCCCAGCCTGGGTTTGAATTCATGCTTCTCCTGCTTCCGCCTTTCTACATTTCTGGAGTTATAGGTCAGTGCCACCTACAGTTACAATTTTTTTTCATATGTTTGAAGATAGCCAAAGTGAAACTGTCAATTAAGTCTGGTACTTTGGCCTTGAAAAGACAATTGAAAGAACCAAAAATCAACAAAAATCTCTTGTGTATTTCTTTATTCTCATTTTTGCCACTCTGGTCAAAGTTGTCATATGCAGTGTGAAATATATTATTTTCTAGGTGTCTCTGTTCTTATCTCTGCTTTATCTCTTACTGGGAGAAATTCTTAGACATTGCTGACTGATGGAGTCATATATAAACACTTATTATCTGTTTTAAAAAAGCTTTCACAGTTCTCTGAAGCATCATTTTCAATGGTACTCTTACCTTGTTTCACTGTTCTCTTGCCCTCTCGTCTTTAGGGTTTAAATCCTGAAAGGCTCAAGCCCCATCTTATATCTTAAAATTTATTAAAAACAAATGATCAAAAAACCTTGAACCTCTATTATGGTCCCCAAACTTTGATTTCTCAGGTAAATTGTTGTTTTATTGTATTAAATAAATTGGAATTTGTGTTTTGGTTACAACCCAAGTATATTAATTTTTAATTCTCATTGGTTGGGGGAAAAACATTATTTTATGTCTCAGAAAGAAAGAAATGTTGACATTGAAATTATAACAAGGTTAGAAAACTCATCTCAATTTCAGAAAAAAATTCACCCGTGAAAGAGGATAAGGATACCATTTATTTACCACTTAATCTACAAAACAAAGCCAGGACTCTTCCCCATGCCTGAACTCCCCTGTTGTGAATTTGGGGTTTGTCATTTGGTTCTTTTATATTTTTAATAATATTTATGTGATGCTACACCATTAAACAGTCATTTTTCTTTTCTTTTTTACCACTCTTCCTTCATTTAAACACTCTGATAACTATTTTTGAAGAGGACACCCAAAGACCTTGTTAACTCTTACAGTTCTTTGCTCAACAAGTTTTAGGGGCAAAATATTTCCAAGTTACTTACTGTTATAGTTTGTGTCTAGATGTCCCCCCTCCCCCAGAGCCTCATTCAGTCATAGATGGACCTTTTCAGAAGTGACTGATCTAGAATGTGTGATGCTGGGACCAAGGATGTGTGGTTACTAAATTAGTTCATGGATTCATTTGGCATTGTTCTGGGTGTGAGTCATGGGAAGACCCAGCAAGGGTGTGAGTGCCACCTACCTTAATGGCATGTAGCCTGGAATAAACAAGGACAGAAAGAGGGATGCTGTCATCGCTTGATGCTGGCTGCTTCACTGCTTTCCTGCCTTCTGCTATGAGCTGTTTTGCTCTGCAGTGCTTCTGTGCCATGCCACCCTGCCTTGGAGCCAGCCAGCGATGGACTGAAACTACTACAAACTGTGCACCAAGTAAATCTTTCCTCTTTTAACTTTGGGTGTTGAGTATTGTGTCTCAACAACAAAGAAAGTAACACATTTATCCGCCCATCACTTAAATAGGTTGACACTGTTGGCTATGAAATACATCAGTTCAAATTTCTTCTCTTGTTTCTGTTTCCGTTTTGCTGTCTGTGTGGAGGTCAAAGCCTTCTCAGAGGGCTCCCTCTGCAAACCATTGGCTTCTAAAGAGATGATTACTGCTGATGCTAGCTGTGCGCTCTTACGGAACAATTCTTCACACCAACTGCACGTGCACATGTGGGGGCCGTTAGGACTTCTGGGTGTAGGAACCAGTGTTTCTGGTGGGAAAAATAGTATAGTTTCCACGTTGTTAATCAGTATCATGGCCAAATGACTTGGCTTGCCATTTGAGTTTTGCCATTGATTTGGCAATATCATTCTAACATTGTGTTGGAGCTCAGTTGAGATTTTTTAAAAAAGGTTCTAATAAACTATAAACGTCCCTGTTAGTGTTAAATCACTGACTTTCCTCCTGAAACTGGGCTTTTGGTCACAGAGTATCATGTTGAAAGAATGAAGAAAAGCAGTTGATACCGATTCTTTAAAAAGTTAATATCATATTTGGAACTTTATAGGGTCTCAATGTTTTTTGACTCTCCTGGAGACTGACCCAGGGCTTTGCATATGCCCAGAGCAAGCACTCTACTGCTGAGCTGCACCCCCAGCACCCCAGTCACAATGTCTGTAAGAACTAAAGCACTGCCTTTGTAAAGTCAAAGGTTCTTTCCTTTTGAAAGTGTTTCCAGAAATGACATTATTGCTGTTTTCTTCCTCTTTAGACCTCATTGATTGGCCAAAAAAGCTTTAACCTTTTCCCTTTTTGGTGCAGGTTATACAGTATTCAGCTTTCAGAACTCTGTAATTATACTTTTAATTGAAAAAATAGATGTGGTTCTGGGTTTAGCTAGTTGCATATAATCAAACCGGGCTTCAAGTCGGACCTCTAGCTGCTGAAAGCTTTGGTTTACATCAGCAATAATGTTGATACTTTTCCTTTTGGAAGCATGCATTAGTTCAAGAGTAGCAGAGTCATTTGGGCTTCTTCTCAGAAAGACAACGTGAACAAATATATGGTTAAACCAAGAATTCAGCTTTTTAATATTTATATAGGTGTGGGCACTGCAAGGGGTTTGACTCTGAGTCTGGAGCCGCAGGCACAAGATTATAAAGAATCATCCCATTTGCCAAGGTGAATATGAGTGGAATCGTTATTAAAGGACATGAAATATCTTAAATAGTATATGAAATTAAAGTTCATTTTCATAGTTATTATGATGGTAAGAGTATTTGTTTCTGCCCAAAACACAGCTGACTGTTGAATATGATTATAGTTTCAAGAGATTAAAAGTAGAGACTAAAGAAATTATTGGCATAAGAAATAAACTACATGGTAAATAAAAATTAAGGCACATGTATGGGCAATAAAAATACAGCTATGAAGGTTACATGAAAATCATGCTTGAGTACGGGAGTTCCCTAAGTTGCCACGTGATATTTACAGTGAAGGAAATAGGAAAATGACATGAGGATACTGATGAGTTGTAATCAATTGATCAACTATAAACTTGGCATTTGTTTTTACACTTAAAGTAAGGTTTCAAGAATTTTGCCATTATTTTGTATTGAATTCATAGTTGTTTCAGTCTAAAGCTCATGTCTCTGACACTCAAATAGTTCAACTGTGCATGGTGGCACATACCTACAATTCCAACTATTCAGGAAGCTGAATCAGGAGAATCACAAGTTAGAGGCCAGCTGGGCAGTTTAGTGAGACCCTCTCTCAGAGTTCAAATGGCTTCTTGGGTTCAATCCACAATAGTAGTAAATAAATAAATAAATAAATAGTTCGTAAATATTTAAGACCATTTTGGGGAACTACTTTCGATTCTGATGTCAAGCAACTTGTCCTGCAGAAAAAAGTTCAATCACAATTTAATTCCTGTTTCATGTGACTACAGTCACATTAATTTGGGGGGACCACAGTTTGCCCATCTTGGAGCGTAGAGGTCATACAGAATCTCACAAAGATTAAAATGCATCTAGCCCTGCCTATTTCAGAATAAGTAACTGAATAAATGGGAACTGTTTTGGCAGGTGTGTGGTCAGGGTACCCGAGATGGCCAGGCTCAAGCTTTCTCCCAGTCCTTCCCCTTGCTGGTGAGTTGGCATCTATTATGTAGCCTCCACATGTGCAGTGAACATGTCCACACAGTGTGTGCTATATAACTTTTTGATGACTTGTTGGGTTTTCATAACATCATATATAAGAGTAAGACTTTCCCTGTTGCTTCCTATGCTGCCAAGATATTAGAAGGTTGTCAGCATTCCCACAGCTCTGTGCCTCTTCCTCAGGCTACCAGAATCTCCAGTAAACCTTCCTGGCTCAGACTGGTGACAGACCAATAGGTCTCACCAGACTTGTTATGATGTGATTTGGCTTAGATTCAAAATAGCTCAGAAAGCATGCACAAGTATTAATACCATTTTTTAATAACTCTAGATCCGTGGTGGTGGACTTGCGGCATGTGTAGTTTTTCTCTAAGGCAAAAGATGTTAATGTATGTGTTGTGTTTTCTAAACTAAAACCTCAGTGCTCAGGTTTAACTGCAGTGTTGGCACTTTGAGATAAATAAGTGGGTTTTTGGTTGTAATGTGGGTACTCCTCTCTAAAAGACTCATTTATAGTAGTGTATTTTGTAATAGCTAAATTTTGGAAACAACCCAAATGCCCATCAGCCTCAGGATGGATAAAAAAAATGTGGTATTTTTATACAATGGAGTATTACTCAACTATTAATAAATAAAAACTTGAGGCTTTTGTAGGTAAATGGATTCAACTGGAGTCCATACTCACAAGTGAAATAAATCAGACTCTCATGTGTAAATATTGTATTGTCTCCCCAGTGTAAAAAATTGAAAGAGTAAATAAGATACAAAATGCATAATAGATATTGTGAAAGTGAAAGGGAAAGAAACTTCTCAAAAGGAAAGAGCAACTCAGGTAGGAGAAAGGAGAAAAAAAAAGGGAAAAGAATATATAGATAATTATACTACTAACCTCTGTTAATTCATCAAAAAGAATAGTTTGTGCTTTCATTGTTCAATTGTTTGATCATGTTTTTCATGCCTAGATCTTGTAATCTGAACAACTACTTTGTCTTTTTTTTTTTGGTACTGAAAATTGAATTCAGGACCTTGTACTTGCCAGACAGGCACTGTGCCACTTGAACAACTACTTTGAAGATAACAATATGCAATATATTAACCAGTGTTAACTTCCTATTACTTTGTTTTGAAATTCTGTATCATCATTTTCATTCCTGTTTTGTTTTTAAAATTAAAAAAAAAATATACTCCACCCAGCTAAAATGTATATATAGCTATCTATATATCTCTGTTATAGTCAGGGGTAACAGGGAGAACAACTGCATGCAAGACACAGAATTTATAACACTGATTTATGGTGGTCACCCAGAGTTAAACACAAGAAAGTGCAGGAAATCTGTCCACAACACTAAAGACCCAGAATACTCAGCCAAGAGCCTGGATCCCACAACAATGTCCTGTATGAGTCCAGCTGAAGACCTAGAGCCCATGACAATGCCTCCTACAAATCCAGCTGGAAATTTAAGAGCCCACATTAAGGACTCACGCTGGTCTATTTTGTGGATCTGTGCTGGGAAGGCCCAAACGTGAGCGGTGGAAGCTAGAAAGTCTGTGCCAGCGGGGTGAAGGAGCTGTGCAGTGGGTTGAGGGTTCTATACTGGAGCCGAGAGATCACACTCAAAATAAGGAGCGGGGCTGCCCTGAAGAGTGCCACAGCCATCCTCAGCGGCAATGAGGTCCTGCACTCTTCCGATGATGAGAACAGTCGAGCACAGGTCAGGAAGCCCAGTGTGACAAGCTTCTCCAGCACACATCTTCCCTCTGGAGCCAGGAAGTGATGCCCAATGTGAGGAGAAGAGCTCCCCCGAGGTGAACCACAGCCACTCTCACTGACGAGGTCCCGAACTCTTCTGACGATAATGACCGAATCCATATTGGGGAAGCCCAGCATGACAAGTTCCTCCAGGAGAACCAAAGGCTCGAAACAGCAACACTTAGGAGAATCCACAATGCCTTGCTCTTCTTCTCCATGTCTCTATTTATGCCAGCAACTTTCTTCAGGGCCATCTACACTCAGTCCCATGCTGATGTAATTCAGCTGGTGTTAAATTGACCACCAGTTTTTAATCCATGACAACCTCTTTGATAATACTCATTATCAAAGTAAACCACTATTGGTCTAAAGCTACAGCTCAGCGGCAGAGCACTTGTCTAGTGTGTATGAGGCCCTGGATTTGATCCTCACGATCGAAAAATAAATAAAATTAAGATTTTAAAAGATATACTCTTAATAATTTATTCCTCACATGGTTTTAGAGGGAAGGTGAGCACCACTGTTTTGACAATACAGACTTCAAGAATAGAATTTAAATAGTAACTAGCATTTTGTATGAAGCCTAGGAGTCTAAATTTTAAAGCATTCTTTTTACAGTTCTGATTATAAAAAGTATTAGCCTGTCGCTAAGACCTACTGTTTTGTGGTTTGTATGCCGAGAATTACTTGTTCTGCTATGATTTGACCAATACTAATATTTCAGAAATACAGAAAGACTTTAGAGCAGATATGTGTATAGCAAACTAATGCATATATTTTAATGTTCGGGTTGATTGCACTGCCAGCGCAAACACCTATCGTAAGTATAAACTCAGTGGATAGCTAACCTTGAAGATATTTAGAATAGTAAAGAAGCAGGTGGTTATGATGAACTTAGGATTCCCAGTAAGTTTCCAGGATTACATTCTGGAAAATGAATTTAAGTATCTTGTTCTTTGTGTTTTTCTGCCTGCTAGGGTTTAAATAAAAAACATCCCCCCAAAGCCTCATGTGTTTGGAGCATGATTGGATCTGGGGGCACTGTATTCGTCAGTGCATTCAGAACCCACTGATTAGTTGGCAGAGGCAGGTCACTGGGGGTGTTACCTGGAAAGGTACCTGTACCGCACTGGCTCCTTCCTTCCCTCTCTGCTTCCTCGCTGTCATGGGTTGAGCTCCATCTCCTCCACCACGCCCCTTTGCCATCTTGTTTCTGACCTGGAGCCAGGACTGTGAGTCAAACGAAATCTTTCCTCCTTCAAATTGTAGGTGTCGGGTGTCATGTCTCAGTGAGAGAAAAGTGACTAAGAAGCTGTTTTAAAAATTCCTTGTCTAGGAGATCGGTTTGGTGTGAAAGAAAAAGGTCTCTCTCTAAATATGTAGGTTATGCAAGTAAGATAGAGAATACTTGAACATGGGGTACATGATCAACTAGGCATTTTTCCATTTGACAAGTATTTATTGAATACTTACTCTGGGCTAGATACTCTAAATGTACTAAGTGCTTAGTGATGATAAAACAAACACAGTCTCTTACAGGATTTGCATTCTGGTTGATGAGAGGAAGAAGGACATCCAAGAAGCTATTAAAATATATATGGATAATCGTCTCACACTCATTAAGATGATTTCTGTTTTTTTTAGAAAAGGGCTGGGGGTATTGCTTAGTGGTAGAGCATCTGCTTAGCGTGTATGTGACCCTGGGTACCACAAAACAAAAACAAATACCTCCAAGTGATGGCAAGGAGGTAAAGAAACTAGGAACTTTATTAGAGGCTTTTGGGGGAATTTTTTCAAAAAATCTAAACCTTAATAGGTAGAAAAACACAGAGAACAAGATATTTAAATTCAGTTTCCAGAATATAATCTTGGATCCTAGGTAATATAATTCCGGAATATAATATCGGGAGTCCTAGGCTTATCATAAAGCCTTTCTCCATGAAAATGTAAAAATGATGCAGCTGCTAATAGAAACGGTATGGAACATTCCCCAAAACATAAATAGAGAATTACCATAGGATCCAGTAGTTCCCTTATGGGCATATGCCCAGAAAAATTGAAAGCAGGGTCTTTAAGAGATAGTTGTTCACCACATTCATGGCAGCATTGTTCACAGTGGCTAAAAGATAGAAGCAACCCAAGTACCAGTCAAAGGATGAACAGATAAACAAAATGTGCCATCATATGCAATGGAGCTAGCTTTAAAGGGAAGGGAAATTCTGACACAGGCTATAACATGGCTGAACCTTGAAGACATTGGTTAAGTGAAAAAAAAAAAAGCCAGCTGTGAAGTCAAATAAGTATGGTTCCACTTTTGTGTAGTACTTAAAGTAATCAAATTTGAAGAGAGAAAAAGTGAGCAGAAGGGTGAGTTTCCAGAGGCTGGAGGAGGAGAAGGAGAATTGTTTATTGATAGAAAGAATCTCAGTTTTGCAAGGTGAAAAGATTCCTGGAGATTGGATATATCACTTTGAACCTATTTAAAAATGATTGAGATGGTGAATTTTTTGTTTTACATTTTTAATAAATGCATTTACTTACTTACCTATTTATTTTGCTACCAGAGATTAAACAAAGTGTTTTTCACACTGTGACATACCTAGGCCTTTTTATTTTTCAGTTTGATATGGGCTCTCACTAACTTGCTAAGTTGTCCAGGTTGGTCTCAAATTTTTAATCCTCTTGCCTCAGTTTCCCAGAGCACTGGAATTACAGACCTGTGCCACCAACTTCAGGTTTATGCTATATATTTTACCACAATTTAAGAAGTCAAAAATACGTATGAATAACAAAAATTGAGTTAGTGATGAGATCATTAAGAGAAAATAAAATAAAATGGGTCCTCCTGATAACGATTGGTGGTAGGAGAACCACATTATCAAGGTTCTGAGAGAAGAAAGCTTTGAGCAGAAACCTGATAGGAATCAGCCAGCTATGAGAGGATTTGGGGCAGAGCTTTACATGAAGCAGGAAAACAGGTACAAAAATGCTGTGATGTGTAACTGAGACTGGTATGTGGAAGGGACAGAAAGTCTATATGGTCAGAAAATGATTAGCAAAAATGAAAAGCTGGAGAGATAAATGGCGGCTGGATCCTGTAGAACTCACTGTTAATATTGCATGATCAAAGACAGTTTTATCTTGCATTGGGCCAGGGATGTAGCTCCGTTGTACAGTGCCTGCCTGGCAATGATGAAGTCCTGAGTTTGATTCCTGGTATCCCCCCTCCCTCCAAAATCATTTGTCAAGTAATCATAATGGAAGACCAAGAGGAAAGAAGTTAAGTTTGGGAATTTTAGAAGCTATGAAATTTTATACACACATAGAGCAACGAAACAATCCCTGCCTTACTCTGATGTCATCTCAGGACTGACCTTTGCCCCTTTGCTCTGGCTTTATTCCTGGATGGAAATGATTTTTCCCCAGTTTATGTGGTGTGCTTCTTTATATTATTCAAGTGATAGCTTAAATTTTCTTCAAAGAAACTTCTCTAGGCCACTAGACCTAAAGTAACCACCCAGTCATTTTTCTGATATCATCCTCCTTTTAATTCTCTACATAACACATGTTACTGATTTTTTAATAGTTAATTTATTAAGAGATTTATTATATTATAAGCTCCAAGAAATTGAAACCTTGTTTGGTTTATTTACAGCTCTATCCCAGAATTTAGGGTTTCCAAAATAGCAAATGATCAATAATTCTGCCGAATACATGAATAAATGTTTTGGCCCAAATGAGACCATTTAGCCAGCATTCAAAATTTAATATCTCTGCTACAGAAATGTAGCTCAGTGGTGGAGTATTTGCAAGGTCCTGGGTTCAGTCCCCAGCACCTGGGGAATAAAAGAATATTTCTAATAAATCCAGAGGAAAAGTCTTCAATTTTTAAACTTAAGTTAAAGTAATGAATGAATAACCAATGCTATCATTCAGATTTTATCAGTTTAATCTGGGATAGAGTTAATTGTTAAAGTTACTGATATGTGTTTCTCTAAACTTAGTCTTAAGCCTCAACTAAATGGATCCCCCCACTTAAGTCTTTCTGTCTCTCCTCCCCAGCCCCAGTACTGGGAATGGAACCCAGAGTATCTTCTCACCTATCTGCACTTCCAGCCCTTTTTATTTTGACTCAGGTTCTTACTAAATTTCCCTGGCTGGCCTCAAACTTGTAATCCTCCTGCCTCTGCCTCTTGAGGGGCTGAGATCACACAAATGTGCCACTGTGCCCTATTTAGGCATCTTAAATGAGAGAATTTCTCAGCATCTGGCCAGGAGGTCAGACATTTACCTACTTACCATATTTATAGCCTTTAGCCAGAAGGTTACTTTGTTCATGCACATCTCTAAGAACTATGTATTTTACTTTCATGCTTAAACTGGCTATTCAGTACTTTCATATACCTTGTTGAGAATTTTAAACTTTCAAAGTTTGTTATGGATTAAAAACTCATAGTCAACATAACACTAGCTGAATTAAATCAGCATGGTGCTGAGTGTAGATGGTCCACCTGGGGGAAGTTGCCAGCATAAAAGGAGATGTGGAGAGAAAGAGTGAGGTGTTGTGAGTTCTCCTCAGTGTTGTTGTCTGGCGCCATTGGTTCCTCTGGAGGAGCTTCTCATACTGGCTTCCCCAGTGTGAATTTGGCCATTGCCGTAGGAGGAGCTTGGGACCTTGAGGTAGAGAGTGGCTGCAGTTCACTTTGGAGGAGCTCTGTTCCTTATGTTGAGCATCACTTCCTGGCTCTGGAGAGAAAGATGTGTGCTGTTTAATCTCCAGGAAAAGCCTGTCTCACTGACTTCCTGACACGTACTCGACTGTTCTCACTGTCAGGGGAGCTTGGGACCACACTGTCACTGAGGACGGCTGTGGTACTTTTCAGGGGAGCTATGGTCCTTATTTTGAGCATCACTTCTTGGCTCCAGTGCTGAGCCCTCAGTCTGGTAGCACAGATCTTTCACCCCACTGGCATGAACTTTCTAGCCTCCACCACTGACCTTTGGGCCTTCTCAGTGCAGATCTGAAGGACAGACTTGCATGAGTCGTTGTCATGGACTCTAGGCCTCCAGCTGGACTCATAGGAGGCATGGTCATGGGTTCCAGGCTGGACTCATGGAGGATACTGCTGTGACATCCAGGCCTTCAGCTGAATTTTCTAGATATTTAGTGTTGTAAACAGATTTCCTGCACTTTCTTGTATTTAACTCTGGGTGACCATTATAAAATAGTATTATAAATTCTGTGTCTTGTATGTAATTGTTCTCCTTGCAACCCCTGACTACAACAGAGATCTTTATAATTTATATTTTGATGTAATAATAGCAACCACCTTGAATACTAAAAATTTGTATCCAATTTCAACTATTCTATTGATTAAAGTTCTCTGGGGGAAGCTGAGGCAAACTTTTTTCCCTTAAAAATACATAAATAGTGAAAGAAGAGGAAAGAGTAAATTAGCAATGCAGAACTGGTTCAATCATGTGGAAAGAGTTAATTCTCTCTTAGCAAATCATTAGAGTACTTAGAAAGTAATGGAAGAGGTAGAATAACTGAGGCAGGAAGATACCAAATAAAAAATAAAAAAAGGTCTAGAGGTGTAGTTTAGTGATAGAGTACTTACCTAGAGCATGCAAGGCCCTGGGTTCAATCTTCAGTATTGAAAAAAAGAAAAGAAAAAGAATAGTAAAGGTGTAGCACTGCTTCTGACCTGCAGTGTTCTGAGTCTATGAGTGGTTTCAGAGGATAAGAGAAAGTGGAATAGTAGTCTGTTAACCAAATGTAGAAAGACTGCGTGTGTATGTGTGTGTGTGTGTGTGTGTGTGTGCAATGCTGGAGATTGAGCCTGGGACCCTGAGCATGCTAGACCAATGCTCTCCTACTTAGCTCTACTGTGTTACACCCCCAACTTGTGTGTGATTTAAACGTATATTTAAACTGCTCTAAAAGCTGTCCTGGTCACAGCATTTTTGGCTTTAAAAATGTAAGGCTACATTTGACCACACTGTTTAAGAATAGAGATTTGTCTATTCATTTAATTTATTTGCAAATCTGATGTTTACTGCACTTTTTTGTGGTAGGCCCTACTGCAGAGAAAAAACCCCTATCCATTTAAAATTTGCTTCATAGTGAAGAGAGATAAAAAATGGTAGGTAAATCTTTTTGGATGGCAGTATTAAAATTATAAATGCATATACCCTTTGACCCAGTGAATGTCCTTCTAGGAATTTAACCCACAGATACGGCCTGTCATGTGCAAAATGACATTAATACAAGGGTATTTATCACTGAATCATTTGTAATAGCATGGGGTCAGAAACAAACATCCAACAGTTATGTCAGGTTAAATAAATTATGGTACATCCATACAATGAAACACCATTCAGCTATAATAAATGTTTGAAGTAACTTTTTACATACTAACATGTTACCTCTAAGCTATGTTAAACAACAAATGTAAAATAAGAACAAGATGTATATGCTGCCATTTTGGGGATGAATGTAAAAGAAAACATAAGTATGTAACTTTCCTGTCAATGCACAGTTGGAGGGTTGTACAAGAAACTGGAATCTTACCTATAAGGAAGAAAATGGCAGAATAGAAATAAGGGTGGCACCGTATACCCTTTTGTACTTTTAATATTTTGAATAATGAATAATTACCTTCTCAAAAATTATAACTAAATCATGTTATTATAACTTTAATCTTCTAAAATGAAATTGTCAGCCACCTGAGGAAGTAAGCAGGACCGGCTGCTATTCCTCTTAGGACTGAGGGAGAATTTATGAAATTCATTAGTGATAAAGATGCCTCTGATGTGGGTCAGTAGCAACTATGCAATTACACCTCAAAATCATCAGCTTGGTTTAAAAAAACCTCCATATAAAGGGAAACCAGAAAACTAAAGCAGTTTAATAAGCATTGGGGAGTTTTAAAGAAAACTGAGAAAATTGGGGCAGTCTTACTCTAATATTGAGTGGGTTTGTGTATTAGAGACATGAAGATTTATTTTCAGAAAAAGGAATAGCATAAGAACATCTTAAACTTTCTCTCCAGCCTGGCTTTAAACTATTGATGCTTCTGCCTCAGCCTCCTGAGTAGCTAGGATTACAGGTGCACACCACTGTGCCCAGCTCTACTACTTGTTTTTCTTCATCTTTTTTTCCATACTCAAGACCAAACCCAGAGACACACTAAGCTATATCCCTAATCCTTTTTATCTATTTATTTTTATTCTGAGATATGGTCTTGTTAATTGCCTAGTCTAGAGTTGAACTTTGAATCCTCCTGTTCAGCTTCCCAGAGTGCTGGGATTACAAGCATGTACCACCAGACCCGGGTTCTACCAGTTCTAAACTCTGAGATTTAACTCTTTTAGTATGGTAGTTACAACTTAAAGGTTGAAGCCAAGACCATATAAGCAAATACACTCTTGTATCTGCTATTTCTAAGATAATTGGGGAATTTAAAATTTAATATCAGATTAATAGAATTTGTCTCATGTATTTTTGCAGCCATCTTTGCTTTATAAGGTTGTATTACTCCAGTTTCCATTGCTCTCACAAGATACCTGGTGCTGGGTGACTTGCAAATAAGAGCTTTATTTAGCTCAGTTTTGGAGGTTTAAGAGTGTGGTGTCAGCACCTGCTCTGGTGGGATTTCCCTTGTCTGTGTTTCATGGCAGTGGGGCAGAAGTGGGAGAAACTTCCTGGTAGAAAGAAAACCAGGCAAAGATGAACGGCTAATCATGCTTTTTTAAAAAAATGTGATACATAATACATTTGAGAAAACAATAATTTTAAACATCTAGGATATTCGTGCTTCTTAATCTTCTAATTACCATAATAAAGCTGACTTTCTGGCTGCAGAAGAGAGTTTACATAAAATTAGGCATGGTGGTGCAGACCTATAATCCAAGCACTCAAGAGACTGACATGAGAGGCCTTGAGTTAAGGCTAGCCTGAGCTACATAGTGAGAACCAGTCTCAAAAAACATAAATTTGATCAAAAGCCACTTATGTGGATTTTAGTAATACTGTGTCTTTTACAAGGAGTTGCAGGCATTTATTAAACATTTATTTTAATCACTTTTCTAAATTTAATTTTCTAAAGACAAATAAAAAGTAACACAAAAATAGGGTAAAGTGATTTGGGACGATTTTGTTATATTGTCTTAACTCAATGCTTCTAATAACCTGAAATAGTTCTTAACACTCTGAGAAGTTAAGCAGTTGCCCAATTTATTCAATTGTGAAAAAATACAAGACTCAAACACCGACAAATCCTCTCTCTCGACTTTCAAAAATGTTTCTTTGAAGGGCAAAAGAAGAATTCTCACTTTAAGTATGTGTCAAATATCCAAGGTCAGTACGGCAAAGCAGACCCAGTCTTTCTGCCTCATTTTGGGTATCCAGTGTGACCATTAATCATGAAGTGTCAACTTGAATGGGTTTAGAAACACCTAGAAGATTAGTAAAGCACAGTTCTGGATGTGAAATTAAGGCACTTTTCTTTCTCAACAGGTTGAGGAAAGCTTGGCTTATGTGAGAGGCAAAGTAGTGCCAGCAAAAGAGACATTTTTGTAACTATGGTTTATTGAAATGAAGAAATGTAGAACAAAGGAATTTTAAATGAATTTAAGTGAAACATTTTCTATAATTGTGTAGCAACATATGACATTTTATAATTGAAAAGGGCATGTTGCCAACTCTGGTCCCAGAAAAGGGTCCCTTTGTGTTTTAGACAGTGATAGTAAAACTGACAGCAAAAGTAGATCATCTGAGCTTGTAATGAAAGATGGAAGACAGTTTCTCTGCTACTCTTAAGACTTCTTTCTTAAAAGAGTATCACCTTATTTTGTCCTTCATATCCTGCTGAAGTCTGAGGACAAAATTGTGGTACATATGGAACAAAAAATGACTAGTGGCAAGATAAAAAATTTATACATGAAAATATGTGAGTTCTGCTTTCTACTTTGTCCTGGCTTTTTGTTTCATTTCATTAACCTCCATTACTAAGCAGAGCCATGTTTTGATTTAAGTAGCTTTTTAAATGGGTTACAATAATAGTATTTTAAAGTACATATTAAGTCAATAACATGTGGGCACTAGAACTCTTACTGTGATCCTGTAAATGTGTATTATTGTTCAGTACTTGAAAATGCTGAAAAAATCTATCCTTTGCAAATGCTATCAATTATTTGTGATATTTCCATAATATAGCTATAAATTGCTAAAGTTAAGAATGGATTATTTTGTTTCAGTTTGTTATCTGTCCTCACATGACAGAAGACAGTAAAGATTTGACGCAGGCAAGAATTTACTTATAGTTTACTATGATGTGAACTCTGAAAAGAATGCTACGTGTTTTAACTACTAGTGAAATTGGTGATAAGAGTCATGTTTTCTCTTTATAAAGAAGTTTACCCACTGTAGTAACAGCTCTTTTTAATTATCTTGTTACTATGCATGATGTAAGAGCAGCTAAAAACAGGAATATTAACTCCAAGAACTTATTTGAAGCTATCATCATAAATAATATGAACAATTTCCAAAATTTACTGAATGTATCTCCCGCAGATGCTCGTTTGTTTTGTAACACATTGACTTCAAATTGCACCCTTTCTCCCTGTTCCTGTCTTGCACCCCCAGTTTCTATCCTTGGATTTTAGCAGCTGAACCCCCAAGCCATGGCTACCCCAGGTTTTGACTCCTGGCTTTGGCCAGAGCCAAGTCTCTAACCACTGAGATTCTGCTCCTGTGGAATCAGTTTAAGCTGCCAGTGAATTACAGAGGCTGAATCTGCAGGGGTATGAGTGCCTGAATCATGTGAGGAGGATGTAAGTACGTGGTGTGATGGGATCAAAGGTGGGAGTAGAGAGCAACATCTGTGTAACAGTCAGGGGTGATAACTACACAAGCTCTGGAGTTTGGAGAATGTAGTTTGGAGATTTTAGGGGGGTGAGAATAGGCCCAAACTCCAAAACCAAGTGCATTTGAGTGGACCTGCAACAAAATGGTTCATAGATTCCATCACCAAGGAATTCTCCTTGCACTCACTATCCAAATCCGTAATACAAAGACCCGAAACTACACTTCGCACGTTCTATCTCCTTGTCCCACTGTTTCCCCCACTTCCTGAATTACCCTGCTAGTCTTCCCCCTTCCCTATTTCTATTGTAGAGAATTGCACCTATCTGGGGGAAATGGAGCCGCCTGTTATGGACAGCTACAGTTATTGGGAAAGAATAGACCTTAGCAGTCCCTGAGGAAATTATCAAGGCTAAGCATACCCCTAATTCCTCCTCCTCCTACCATGTAGCAAAGTTAGACATTGGTTAACTGACAGCTGACAGCTGACAGTGGTAGGTCTGGACTCCTGGGCTCTTCCTCTGCTGTTACTGGCATCTCCACCCTAACACTGACTTAAGAATCTGGACCACTCATCCTAAGTTTTCTGACCCAGTGAAATCAATCCATAATTGAAGACTAGGGAGAAATTTCCTCTCTGTAACTACCTCTCTCTCTTAACTCACTTTCAGATATTTACTGACCTGTTTGACCCTGTGATCCAGGAGCCGCACAATGGCTATGAACCCCAGATGTTGAAGCACACTGCTGACCCGTATGCCATCAATTGGGCCAAGTATTACACTTTTGATTTGTGACGCTGTGTACATTATATAGTTCCAATCCCTACACTTTGATTCATGGTCATTATACTGCTGATGCTGATGGGAGGAAAGAATCTTATCTAAAGGAATGGCAGAGATGGAGAAGACAAGGTGGATGAAAATAACCATGCCCCAAAGTAGGAAGTTTGGGGAAGGCTCCTCGATGTCTTCTTCAGCTAGAGTGCTTGTCCAATGGGCCCCTCCTTCTAGGGTGTATAGGAGGAAATTACAAGGAGCCCTCTGATCCTAAGATCTCTCCTTTCACAAAGGCCCTTACTTCCGTTCTCTGTTTCTGTGACTTATATTCATTTTCCTTTTTTTTTTTTT
Source organism: Dasyprocta punctata (assembly GCA_004363535.1). Lineage (NCBI taxonomy): Eukaryota > Metazoa > Chordata > Mammalia > Rodentia > Dasyproctidae > Dasyprocta > Dasyprocta punctata. The sequence goes on along the minus strand of RJWM01017395.1, from coordinate 23,192 downwards.
TATCCCAGATCCATTTTGGCTCTTTCAGTGAAAGGAATTTATTGTCCTCAGGGGTCAGAACTGGCTGGATTACCCAGTCACTCAGTCTGCCTCCAACGTGCACTGAGGCAGAACGATGAGAGGTGGAACATGTTGTGGTAGGCACACTGAGTGGCCTGAAGGGTCACCTGGCTGATCATTACTACAGGCTCAGTGAGATGACAGAGGCTGAGCAGCAGCAGTTTATTGATGTGAGATGCCTTGAGAGAGAGCTGGGTGGGGAGACCAGATGGTAAATGGGGCCATGGGAGAGGATGGGCCCGAGAAGACATGGGCTCTGAGAGGTCCAGTGGCCACCAGGAGGATTCTCAATCCAAGTCGTTTTACTCTCCCCAGACCACTTTCTGTTTGACCAGCCTGTGCCCCCACTGCCGACTGGAGCAAGAACGGGTCAAGACTGGCCAGGTGCTTGGTTTGAGGCTACTCCTTACCTCTTATTCTCCATGCCCACAAAAGTCCTTTTTTCCTCTCTCTCCCAGTTCTTGTCTTGCCTCTTGATCCCTTTACCTCTTGCTCTCAGGCAGAGCAATGAGAAGAGCTTCTGATCTGGGTAAATGAGAGGATCATAAAAGGTCATCTCCATGGAGAAGGGTGGCAACGTGAAGAGAGTGCTTGAAAGATTCTGCCAGGGCCTCAAAGATGTTAGAGAGAGCTGCTTAGGGGAGCTAGGTGGGAGGAAACAAGGAAAACTGAAGAGTAGCTCAGGACTGACTATCATTGATCAACCAATCCAGGACAGTTCTGACAGTAAATAGGGTCATGGTTAATTAATCCAGGAAATGAGCATAAACTAGGACTGGCTGGGGAAACCAGGACATATAGTCACTCTAAGAAAAGGGAGACAAAATGTCCAAAATCTGAGAATTTAAATAAAACGGTTGTCAGATAAAGCAAAGAAAAAATAACAGAGACAGCAAGTCAGTGCCTAGGGCATGTGGTGTGGGCCCATGGGGTGTGCAGATAAGAATTACATTTGACCCTGGATTGATGTCAGAGGCAAGAGGTGTATTCCTATTTTTGAAGTAATCCCCCTGTGCTGAGCCACAGTAGGCCTTCGCTCTGGATTCAGGCATTCCTGCTGAAATATCACGTCTCGGTATTGTGGTTTGTTTCTAGATGGTACTGCAAAGCCTCATGTGCTTATAGGTGGTGTCTTTGGGAGGTGATTGGATCATGTGGGAGACTAATATTCATCAGCCATCTGCTGTTGAGTTTATAGCTAAATGTGATGTTGGGAGGTGGAGTCTGGTCAGAACAGAAGGAGGGACTGAGGGTGTGGGCTGGATGGTTTATCACCCTCCTTGGCCCCTCCCTTGATTCTGTTACCTGTCTGCCATGCCACGAGTAACATTCCTCTGCCATGTCCCTGTGCCATGCTGTCCTGCTTGGGGGCCAGCAGACTGTGGAATGCAACCTCTACAAACTGAGCCAAAATAAACCTCTCCTCCTATTTGTTGTGAGCATCAGGTATTTTGTCCCAGTAACAAGAAAACCCGAGGCACTAAGCTTTAAACTGAGCGTAGGAGACAGAGTGAAGAAGGTGGAGGGTGTAATGGCTCAAATTCCAGAATGTGCAGCTCTTTGTTAGGAGTTGAACTAATTCCTATGCTGGTTGGGTCTCCATAGTCACTTCTACTCTGAAGACTGCCACAAACCCAATTCTTACTGTATATTTTCATGTACACAGTTTGAGTTTGGACTTGCAAAGAAAGAACTCTTGTTTTAGGTTCTTGCCAATAATGTATATTTTTGACAAATAACAGGTAACATGTTCTGACTATGAATGAGTGGGAAAGTACTCTTTAAATTACACACCTCAGTTTCCTTATCCATAACATGGAGGCAAGATTTCCTGCTTTAGGTTGCTGTGGGGAATAAATGACATAATGCAGGTAAAGTAATTGGTCCACAGAAAGTCTCAGTAAGTGTTTGCAGTGTTATTTTCTTGATGGGAGGGTTTCTCTATGTTCATCTTGTAAGAATCTGCCATGCCATGGTTCTTTCTGAAAGGTAAACAGGATCCCCTTCACTCATGTTGGGTAGTGGTCTTTGTATCCATTATGACAGAGACCCTCTGTCTCTCCAACTCTAGTAGTCATCTGCATGGTCAGGATAATTAACCGTGAAACAAGAATGCCCTTCCTGTGCCCACTCTTGCTCTCTCACCAAGATGCCTCCGAATCTGGCTTTTCTACTCTGTTTTCACATTTCTCTGCTTTCTCCCATGTGTTCCTACTACAGCTAACAGACGGTTCACTTTCTCTCCCTGTTGCAAAGCTTACACCTTCACTTTCTGTCTGCAAGGACCCTCTGCTCATTAGCAAAGCAGAGATAATGCATGCAGAAAACATTGAATAATTAATTCTTTCTCAGTTTAGTTTACCCTCTGTTTATTTCCCAAGATCATTCATAATGAACCACTCCCTCAAGTTTCTTTGCATGCATGATGACAGTAACAAACTATTTTTACCAAATAAAAAGAACAAAATTATTCATTCACATCCAGACTTCTAATTATAGACATATTAGAGTTCCTAGGGATCTAGCTAAAATCACATATCCCTGATTTTTTACTAACACAATCTGTGGATTCTGGTGGAGCAGTTTATCCAGGAGCCTGACTGCGAGTCCATGTGAAATGAATATTTAGGATATGTCCTTACTTGTCCATCTAACCTGGACACTGGACTTTGGGCAGGAGTGCACATCAGACCTCCCCTGCTAAACAAAGTAAAGGAACTCTGGGATTATAAAAGTATAAATGAAGAAGAGGGATGTGTGTGGGGAGGGAGAAGGCGGGTGCTTTGAAAAAAACCAGATATATTGTGACTAAGAAAGAGCGGGTAGGAATAATCTTTGCTTCCAATCTCTGTCTCTTCTCTAGGAGACCTGCTTCCCAAAGATCCTGTAGAACATAAGACTCCAAAAGCATGGTACCAGAGGAATGGACACTCCTATTATGGGCAGCATCTTTGACTCTCTAGTTTGGATCAACTGGGCAAGTCAGAGGTGAGATGCTCAGGGATTAAGGTGAAGAGAGATATAGGTCTGCAGAGGTTGAGATGTGACAGTGATTGAGCTTCAGGAATATAATTGCCTTAGTTATTTTCTCATTACTGGGACAAGATGCCTGATACCCACAAATTAAAAGAGGACAGGTCTATTTTGGCTCACAGTTTATAGAGGTTTCAGTCCATAGTTGGTTGACTCCAAGGCAGGGAAGCATGACAGAGGGGAATGACAGAGGAGAAACAGCTCATGGCATGGCATACAGCAAGGGGGGAGAGAGAGAGAGAGAGAGAGAGAGAGAGAGAGAGAGAGAGAGAGAGAGAGATCAAGGATTGAGAGAGGGACATAGACCCTTCCAGGCTGTGACCCCAGCATCACACCTCCTCCAACTGGGCTTTACCTCCCAGCATCACATTTAGTTATAAACTCACCAGTAGACTAATGTGTTGATGAGTTTCATACCCACATGGCCCATCCCACCTATGAGCTCATGGGTCTTTGGGGGGACATCTGGATATAAACCATAACAGCAACAGAATCTGAAATGAAATTCAGATTGTGTGGAGGGGTAACTGGAAATGGGTTTCCAGAGCAGGAAAATCGGGCAGTGTTAAAGAAAGAAACTCAGATTATGGGAAGCAGAGATCAAGGATTACTGTCCTTCAGGTGGCATTGTTACAACTGGTCATTGATGGAGTAAACTACTTGATTGACTGGTATCAGAAAAGAAGACATGGATATCTGCACTCCTGCACCTCTTACCCACAACAAACATTAGCTCTGTATCTCAGGCAGTTGACTCAAAATCCCCATTCTATTCATTTCATGGTGGCCAGTTCTACTTCTCCTGAACCTTACTGCCTCCATTCTATTTTTTGAGAGTAAGATTTATGCATTTTTTTTATTAAGCTGATTGGTACAATTTAGATATACACAATGATCAATTCATTATAGGGAATTTGTACCCATATGTGATATGTCTTAATTCCTCTTTTATTTTTTTCCCCACTCCCCTCCTCTTTCTTCAACCCTCTTCCCCTCCTTATTTACATTCTAGTAGAAATTCCTTGCTACACTTCAGGTGTTTGTGTTAGTTTTATTGGTGAAATGAGGTAGGAGCATCCTCTAGGAAAGGAAAAGAAGCAGTGGGGTGATTTACGATGGAAGGAGATTTTAGGTGTGGCATGCTACAAAAGCTGGCTCTCGGGTGGGTGGAAAGCATTAGCATTTGCCCATATTCCTCATCAGTTTCTGAGAATAATTAGGATGCACTTTATTCATTATGATGTAAGGTTTCTCTCTAGAGCGATCTCCCTCAGCTGTAGAGACAGGCTCACTGCAGGTGCCCAAGCAAACTGATCAGTGCCAGGGCCCAGGAGGGTTGTGACCGGTACTGAGAGCCCCAAGCTGAGATTCGACCTATAATGACACAAGGAAAAAAAAATCACAACTTTGTTCCCCAGAAGCCACTGAAACTTTGAAACTAATTCTCTGCCTATCAACCCCTTCACTCCAAGGATCTCCTTGTGGGGAAGGAAGCAGTTCTAAAGGCCAGACAGCACCACATTAGGCCTTAGATTTTGGGTCAAGCCATTGGGAACTCACTCTGCCATTCAGGAGTCTCTTTCCCCTCATGTTGGGCCCATGCAACTGCTCGTCGCTGCTCAGGACTCAGAAGGGCCATTTGCTCAGGAGTGACAGCCGCAGCCTGAACACTGGTGAGACTAGACAGCTGCGTGGGGCTGAACACCACCTGGTGGTAGAGATAAGCATCATTGCATCCATGTAGCTCCCGGCTATCCCGTGGTCACCCCAGACCCCAGTCCATCAAATCTTACAGCAAATTTAGGAGCAGGGATGACAGAAATGGCAAGAGGGGTCAAGCCCTGGATCTGTTCCTGCTGCAGAGCTGCAGGATAGGTCTGGGATCCCAACTGCTGAAGAAAGGAAGATGGATGTCATAGAGTGGCCTTTTACTCTTTCTCCAACTGCTCCCAAAGTGTCTTACCACAGATCTTCCCTAGTGTGCCTCTGGTCCCTTCAGACTTCCACTTTCAGAAGTCCAGGGAAACTGTGGAAATCAGTATGGAGAGGTCAAAACACTAAAACTAGAAATTCCATTTAACTCAGCTATTCCCCTTTAGGTAACTTCCTAAATGAGTTAAAGTCTTCGTATTACACTGATGCATGGAAACCCATGTCTATAGCAGCACAATTCACAATAGCTAAATGTTGGAAACAACCTGTACTACTGTACTTTATGTCCCTCAATAGATGAATGAAGAAAATGGGGTATTTATACACAATGGAATACTACTCTGACATAAATAATGAAAAACTTGAGCCATTCGTAGGAAAATGGAGGCACCTGAGATCATAATGTTAAGAAAAGTAAATCAGACACACAAGTTTAAGTATCACATGGTTTTCATATGAGAAACCCAATATATAAGTAAAGTGCAAAATAAAAAGCAGACAACAGGAAAAAAAGAGGGAAAAAACAATTATTGTAATCCAGCATTGACAATGTACCTAAAAGTATACTTTGAATTAATATAATTATCATGTTATTTATATGTTTTTTGTCTGTTAGTCTAGGTGTTAGTTTGTGTTTATGATAATTAACTTGAGAAGAACTTATAAAGAAATAAATCTGATGCTGGCCAAAAATTCTTTTTAAAGAAGGTGGGGTGGGGGGCAAGTATTGAGATGTGCTGTATGTAACAATTGCCTGCAATGAATGTAATCATAATGTACTGCAAACACGTACTAATAAAAATTAAAATTGAATAAGAATTTTAAAAAAGAAGTCCATGGTAGTCCTTTGCCCTGTCCACCCATGATACAGAAACCAAACCTGGCAACTAGTTCTAGAAATGACCCAGCCTCTCTACCTGCTATTGTGCCAATTTCAGTGAAGATCTCAGGCCCCTAGTTACTGACTGGGCCAAAGCCACCAGGCAGCACAAGGAGGTGGGCCAGAACCTCCAGCTGTTCCTCAGAGCACTGGAGATGCAGGTTGCCCAGGAAAAGAGCTGCTTGACTGTGGAAGAGTGGGAAGGAAAGGAGAAGAAGTGAGCTTTGGGGATTGAGGTTGTGTTTATGAGATGGAAAGAGACAGCTTCAGATGCACTTTCTTCTTCCATGGGGTGACTCCTTCATGATCTTACCCTCCCCAGTGAGCTCTCCTTTAGCCCCACCACCCACAAACCCCCCACAAGTGACCTAAACTCCCAACTGCTGATATGCTGCAGCTCCTCTGGCCTCAGTCCACACAGCGTGTAGCCCAGTGCTGTCAGGTGAATGAAGTCCAGGTGGCTGACGTGCCGACCACTCTGCCCCAGGAAACTGGAGACCACGCCCCGGAGCTACAGTGGAGGTGGGGGGTGAGGGCACAGGACAAGGAGAAAAATCATGGGGAATTATTGCATGGGGAAGTAACTAGGAGAGTGATGGGTGGTGCTGAATTCTAGTCTTTTATTATTAGGTTCAGAAGAGAAGGTCAAAGACTCCCTCCATCCCTTTGTAAAAGGAGAGAAAAACAGAAGTCCTCAGAAAAAAAGAAGCAGGAGAGAATATTTTTATTCAAAACCTCAGAGCAAATAGACCACAGTCTCTAAGGTCACTGGTATGAGTTATTAAGATAGAAAGAATTCCTTGGACCTGAAATGTTACCTGGACAGAGCTCCAGCCGTCTATCTGCCCCAGCGTGCTCAGCACTCCCCGGTCCACCAGGATCAGCTCCTGGAGCTCTCGCTCTCCTAGACCTATTAAGAGCTGGCCAGGCCGGGAGTTCGGCTCAGTGGCTTAAGTGCCTGCCTTGGCAGGTGCGAGGTTGTGAGTTCAATCCCCGGTGCCGCAAAAAAAAAAAAAATAATAATAAAATAAAAAAATAAAAAAAAGCCAGCCCAGCTGCAGAGTCTGCTCCAAACGGAATCCTCCAGGAGGACCCCACAATCCTCCGGAAGGAAGACAGGAGCACAGTGAATGGGAAAAGACCTGGACTAGGAGTCAGAATGCTGGGTCTTAATCCTGCCTCTGACCTTAGCAGTGGAATTCTGGGCAAATTGCTTGACTTTTCTTTAGTTTTCCTCCATTGTAAAATGAGAACATTAGACAGTGGTTCTAATGCCTAAGGGGTTATTGAAGACCCTAAAGCATCAGAAAGAAAAGCAAACTCTTATCTCCCTGATAAGAGAACAGGAAAATAGAGACCAGGGTTAAAAAACCGAATGAACTATGAATTCCCAGAATTACAGAACCCTAGAACTAGAAGAAACCTGGACAATCATACCCAAAGAAAGCAGAAGGTGTTTATTTATTTATGCATTTATATTTATTTTTATCTTAAATTTATTGGCACAGTTTAGATATACATAAAGATCATATTAATCATAGGGAATTTGTACCTGTATATGATATATTTTAATTCCTCTTTTTTCCCAATCCCTTCCTCTCACTTCAACACCTCTCCCCCTCCCTATTTACAAAGTTTTGCTTCAATTTTATCTTTTTTAATCATTTTTTCTCTTTTCTCCTCCTTCCTTTCTCCTTTCCCTCTTATCCCTCCCTAGCTCCTCTTTCCTTTTGAACAATTTCTTTCTATTTCACAATATCAGGAGATTCCTCAAAAAACTAGGATTAGAGTTCCCATTTGACCCAGCTATACCCCTTCTGGATATCTTCCTGGAAGAATTAAAAACATCATACCACAGTGATATATGTGCACGCATGTTTATAGCAGCACAATATGTAATAGCTAAATCTTGGAAATAACCCAAATCCCCATCAACCAAGGAACGGATAAAAAAAGATGTGTGGGTTTTTTTAATATACAGTGGAGTACTACTCAATCACAAAGAAGGATAAACTTAAGACATTTCCAGGTAAATGGATGCACCTTGAAATTGTACTCTTAAGTAAAATAAAACAGAAGGTTTATAATTTGGGCACAAGGCCACAGCACACTTACAGAGTCTGAACTTTTTTTGCCTCCAGTGCTGGGATTCAAATTAATGGCTTCTTGCATGCTAAATAAGAACTACCACTGAGCTACATCCCAGGCCTAGAGCACAAACTTTTGACAGCATTGTTTGATACTCTCTCCTGAACACTCTGCTGGGTATATGAGCATTTAGGTAGCCTCACCTGGAAGATCCTCAGCAGCTGGTCATACAACCCCAGCTACCAGGGCTGCTTTCTTAGGAGCAAGCTGCGGTCTCCCACACAGCTGTCCAACTCTGCTCTGCTCCCAACTCTGTGCTTTTCTAGAAGCCGTTCCAGGGTCTCTGGGCTCAAAGCCTCCTGCATAAGAAAGTAGAAGGAGGGGGAGAGAGCTGAACAGGGTCAGGGCCAGCTGCTGCAGCTGTAATTCCAAAACCTGTCTGTGTTCAGCAGTCCACCCCAGATCCAGGTTGTACTTCTTTTGTCCTCCTTGGCCTGGGATTGCCATGGCCAGTTCATTGATCACCTGTGCATTTACTCCCTCCATGCCCCTTCACCTTACCCTGGGAATCAAGGAAATAGCCTCAGTAGACAGAGGAAATACTAGGCGTCCAGCTTGCTCTACTTCATCCTGGCTCCACAATTCTGGTTTCCTAAAGGGCAGGAATAGGATCATATGCTGGGAGCTGAGGGAACCTTGAGGAGAAGAGGACATAGTGGAAGTGGGGATTCAGGCTCCAAGGCACAGTAAGCATATGGAAGGGGGCTTCTACTGATGATACTGTTGAGGTTTTGGGTGTAGGAAAAGCTAGAATCTAAAATTCCCAAAGCTCCATACCTGCAGCAGCAGCTGACCCAGCTCTGTGGCAAACGTCTCTCCTAAGCAGAAGCCCTGCAGCTGAATAGATGGCACAGCAGGTTTAGCACAGGGATCCATCGTGTGTCGTCTATACCAAGGAATCCGACCAAGGGCCCAGTGTCTCCACATCTTTCTCTGAGATCAGGGTCTCCTTTGGAACCCGGAGAGGGGCATCAGGTCTTGAACAATGCATCTCTGATTCAGAATGCTAGGCTTTTTGATCAAGGCAAAGTTCCTTGACCTTCCCTGCCTCCTGCCCCCAACTTAACAACTTAGGATGCTCACTATCTTTGTTCACTTTCTTGAACAGTGAATGAGCCCAGATAGAAGAAAGGCAGAAAGACTAAGAGGTAGGATCCAGTGGATTGTTTTGGACTCTAAGCAGTCTGGACAAGAATAATAGAGCATGTTATCAAGGAGCAGAATCTAGAGGCAGATCTAGAGTAGAGGCTAGAGACCCTTATAGGTAGGAACCTGTTTGTCAGCAAGAAGGGACTTGGGCCTGAAAGATAGGCAAAGATGACTGTTTGAGGGGAATGCACTGCCAAGGGCAGCAGATATGAGTCCAGTAGGGTGGACTCTTACGAGGTTCTGTAGTGCCCTCTCTGCCAGCGCTGCCTGGTGAAGTGGGGTCAGTGCCAGTGGCTGTTTCTGGAGCTCCTTGTACCAACTCCACCAACAACATAATGGATTCATTGGACAGTCTGTCCAACAGCGGGATCCTGTGACAATAATTGGGCAGCAGGGGTACTCAGTCACAACTCAGCCAAGTTGAGAACGGACCTCAGAACCTCACATTCCCCAGAGAAGATGTAGCACAAGACCAAGCGCTGTGCCCTAGAGTGGAACTGATATTAAACAGTCCTGAGCTACTTATCACCACTTGCTTGAAGGGAGAAAACAAAGAGAGTGACACATTTCTACTGTTCTGAAAAGAAATAAGAAATGATCCTGATCTAATGGGCTGACAAGTTTCAGATACAATTAAGTACCATTAAAAATTTTCTAATCCCTCTTTCACAAATGAAGAATTTGAATTTTCTGACTCATGGTCTAGGATCTTTTGCTTCATATAGGCCATTGAATTTCTCTAAATTATCTCAGAGAACTAGGATATTTAAATGGATTTGCATGGCATTAGAAAAAAAGGGCTTTGACCCACAAATCTGAGGTGACATCATGCAGTCTATACAGGGTTTTCAATTCTGGAACTGGGCCAAGTTGTACAAGAGCCAAAAACCTGTGTAAAGGTCTATAAAAACGTAAGGATGGAGTGAACTGCTTTTACCATCTCCAAATTCCCCAGAAGATTGCAACCCCAGCCTTGTCCAACTCTGAATTGTGGCTCAAATGGAATGGGGTGGGGTAAAAGTGAGAAAAAAGACACATGAGTGAGACACCATAAACTCCTAGACTCTCTGGGACGAAGACGTCTTAGATATTTTCTCTCCCCAGTCCATACTTGAGTCTGTTCTACAACATTCCAGGTTTGTGGGGTACAGCTTAGGCTGGGATGGGTCCAATCATCATGAACTCACTACCTTCATTTTCCTTATATCACACAAAAATCTGATTTTAACTTATTAATCCTACTCTTATCCTGTGGAGCCATTTATAATTTCTACTTCATAGCCCCTCAGGGATTTGAATGCATTTATCATGTATTTCATAATTTTCTCTTTATCCACTCTACTGAACACAGTGCTCTAAGCAGACTACAATTCTCTAGGGCAGAACCGGACCATTGCCTCCTCCATTTCATACTTCATGAATGTGGTCTGGGTTATATTAAGATTACTTGGCAGCTCACAGCATTGTCACCATGCTCTGCTGTCCCACGGTGGGGTCATTTGAATAGGAGCCCCTGCTTTGGGCTATGAATGATGTCTAGGAACCACCAGACAGAGAACTACCTGCACTTGGGTATTTCCTAAGAATATGTCTTGGTTACTTTTCTCTCATGGTTGAGACAAAACACCTAATGCCCAAAATGATGAAAGAAAAGGTTTATTTAGCTTACAATTTTTTGGAGGTTTCAGCCCATGCTCAGCTGGCTCCAAGGCAGAGTGGTGTGGCTGAGGGGCAGTTGTTCATGGTGGGTGCAAGCAACAAAAGTAAAAAAGGGCAAAAGAGAGACAAAACATGCTTTCTTCCCTCCCTTATATTGTATGCTGGCTCTGCCCCTGGGTGGGTGCAGCACTCACATCACTAATCCCAGCACTAGACAATGAACCAATCACAAATGCTAGATTAATCCACCTCCATGACTGCATGAGGCTTGGGGGGCCACCTAGACACAAACCACAATAGGGCAGATCTACTCTCAGTTGAGCTTAATGAGGATCCAGTAACTCCAGGGATAGAATTTACTGTAAATCCAGGAGTAGTTCGATGTCAAGCCCACTCAGTTCTGGTCCCAGGCTGGTCAGTTCTGGCTCTGTCATCCTCCACCATAGTTCTGCCCAGATGCAGGCCCTGAGTAGGACAGGGCAGGAAAGAAGGTCAGGACCTAGCTGAGCAGGCGGGTAGGATTCTGCACCCAGGGACCCAACCTCCCTTGTCCTACTCATGCCCAAGTACCCCCTCTCACTAGACTCCCTTGGACCCCCCAGTGGGCAGTTGATAAAGCATGTGTACCACTTCCAGAAAGTCTGCTGATGGGCTCATCTGCTGTAGAAACTTGCAGATCATGCCCACTGCTGGGTTGCCTAGAGCCCTGTGGGTGTGTGAGTGGGTAGGTGGCTGCAGCCCATCTGCTCCTTGATATCAGCATGCCCAGTGCAAGGACAGATGCTCATTTACAGTTTTAGGGCTGTTTCTACATAGACAATCTCATTGGATTCCCAAACATTATTACTGTTTATCAGAGAAGAAAATAGAGATTCACACGGGTCAGGTGACATTCCAGTTTCAACCTGCTAGAAGTATGGTGCACTGAGACTAGGGGCATGTCTTCAGATTCTGAAGCCCCTGCTTCATTTACAGTGGTTGCTGGTAAAATAACAGCCATGAATTCCTGTTTATTCTTGGTTGGCCAATGGCTCTGAAGTTACCTTGAATTAAACTAATAATAGCAAATATCTAGTCAGTGTTATTATGGGACTATCAGTATGAGTGCCTCACCAGTAGTGGGACAGGTAGACTACATACAATATAAGGGAGGGAAAGAGATTTGCTGTTTTGTTCCTTCCTTTTTTGTTCTTGCTGCTTTTGCTGTCTTCTGCCTGCCATGAACCATTGCTCCACTGCCACACCCACTGGAACCAGCTGCCTTGGAACCAGCTGATTATGAACTGATACCTGCCTTGGAACCAGCTGATTATGAACTGATACCTCTACAAACTGTGAGCTAAATAAATGTTTCCTTCCTAAATTTTGGGCATCAGGTATTTTGTCTCAGCAATGATAGAAAAGTAACCAAGTCAAAATTTGGTACCACAGGAGTGGGATTATTGCTGTGACTATACTTGACTATGTAGTTCAAGAGCCTTTGGAAACAGCTTGTGGGAAACCTTTGGAAAGGTTTGGAGATGTCACCTGAAAGAGTAGAGCTGGAATGTCTTAGGCTGTTCTGTATGGGAGATACCAGTTAGAGCTCAGAAGAACAGAAGACTGACAGAAATCCTGCCAAAAAAGTCCAGGCCTGGGAAGTTTCTGCTGGAAAGAAGGAATGCATTGATTGTTGCACTCCAGACAATGTGTGTTATGGCTTGGCAGAAAATTTGTTTGCATTTTACTCATGTCCAGAGATTTTGCCTGAAACTAAGATTAAGAGTGACAGACTAATTAAACTGGAAGAAAAAATTTCAAAGCAGTAAAATGTTGAGGTAGTGGTATGGCTATTGTTGGAGGTTTTTAGCCAAATTTACACTGAGAATCAAGAGAAAGGAGCCCAGCAGGATGATTTAAAATGTTGTGAGTTTGGTCAGAATGGAAGCTCCAGTAAAGCTGTGGACTGCAAAGATAGAGCAGAGATCTTGATAGCTGACAAGGAACCAGAGAATAGGAAAGGTGGGCTAAGGGCATCACAAGAAGCACCTTTTAGAGTGTTCATTAATTTGGGGACTCAACCCCTACCACCAAGAGAGAGGAAAGCCTGGCTATTGCACCACCTGGCAGCAGACCTTGGCATCATCCATGTGGCACTGGTTTTAGGTGCATGCAGGGAGCAAGGGTTCTTAAACTAAAAAGGCTTCTGCCCAGATTTCAAAAGAAGGCCTGGGAGGCCAGGTAGCATGCCCCTGAGAGGGCAGTATGTGAAGTTGTGAAGGAGAAGCCAAAGGTTCAGTGGAGATCCCAGAAGTTTAGAAAAGCCAGAAAGGGAGATCAACTGAGGAAACCTGCAAGGGGGAAGCAAAGACAGCCCAAGAGAGAAGCCATGGGAGATACAACAACCAGAAAAGCCATACAGGTGGAGCCACCCAAGCCTTTTGGAGCTTACAACTTGTTACAAGTTGCACTGGATGCTGCACATGAAACTGCAGGACTTAATATTTGCTCTGCTGGATTTTGGACTTTTTTTTTCTTTATCCTTTGTATCCCCCTGTTTGTATCTTTTGAAATGATAATGCTTATCTTTTGCCTTTTAACGTTGAAAGTGTTTAACTTTTCATTTGTACAGGGGCTTACAGCTAAGAGTTTGCCTTAAATATTGGAGGAAATTTGGGACTTAGACTTTTCAGCATTGCTGAAACTGTTAGAACTGGCAACTCTTAGAGTTGGATTAAAATGCCTTTTACATAAAGGGGTGTGCATGAGTCTCTGGGGACCCAGGGAAGCAATGTTATGGTTTGTGTTTAGATGTCCCTTCAACGCCTCATGAAGTTGTGGGGGTGGGCTTCTAAAGTTTGTGATTGATTCATGGTCCAATGCTGGCATTATGGGTGTGAGTGCTATACTCACTCTGGGGCAGGAAGCCTGCAAACAATAAAAGGGAGGGAAAGAGTCTTGCTGTCTTGTTCCTCTCTTTTTGCTCTTGCTGCTTTTGCTATTTTCTGGCTGCCATGAACTGTTGCTCCTCTGCCACACCATCATGTCTTGGGGCCAGCTAATTATGGACTGAAACCTCTACAAACTGTGAGCTAAATAAATCTTTCCTTCCTAAATTTTGGGCATTGGGTATTTTGTCTCAGCAACGAGAGAAAAGTAACCAAGACTGTTAGTATCTGTGGTACACCTAGTAGGGGTCATGCCACTGACTCTCATCCCACATAGCAAACAAGTGAAGAAGATGATTCTCATACCTGGGGAGGGCTGAGGTGCTGATCTTGATAGGAAAAGAGAGGTTTGGACCTACTGATATTGGCCAGCAAGGGTGGTGGGAAGTGCATTAGGTTGGAGACAGCTAAGAATGGGATGAGTATTGAGAGGTCAGTGAAGAAGGAACTGGGACACTAATGGGAAGGGAACAAGAGATGGGAGGATGGGAGAGGTAGGGGAGGGTAGGGGATAAAGAAAAGAATGGAGATGTGCTCTGTATATGTACCGACTGCTCATTGGGGATGCAAACATTATATGCTACAAACATATACTAATAAAATACAAATAAATTAGTACATATGAATTCATCAGTGCTCACTAGAGAAACAGATTTTATGCAAGATATATAAATATATAAGGATTTACAAGGTAGGCTTACAATAGCCATCTACAGAATCAGGTATGGAAGGGTGCAAAAATGTTGCCTGTGCACTGGAGATACAAAGAATACAATCAAAGATTGAAGGCCCCCACTGTTGAGTCCCATGCAAATCTATATCTGGAGGCTGAAGGATCTACACTGAAACCCAGGAGATGAGTTCAAGGTAAAGCTGAAGCCTGGAACTCTTCTGAAGACAGAGACAAACTTTCCTTCTTCATTTTTCTTTTTTTCCATTCAGGCCACAAGCCTACCCAGGGTGGATCTTCCTTTAGTAAATCCCTTCAGCCACAACAGAACTATGCTGACCCAGTTTAGTTGGGTATTTCTTACTCAAGTGAACACAAACAGTTAACTGTCACAACATATATACATGCATACACATTCGCAAACCCTGAATTTGGGTAACTAACAAGAAATAACATCTCTGAGTGCAGGAAAGCAGAATCAAGACTTACGCAAGGAACAAGCTCTACAGTGAAGGAGATAAGAGACTGAGAGCAGGACGGTGATGCAAGTCTATCTGGTGCAGGCCAGCTTAAGGAGAGCCTTGGACCACCTCATTCCCTAAAAAATGCACTCAATGGACTTCACCCTCCTCTTCAATCGGGTTACTCAAAGAGTGCTCTAATCCCTTCCTCTGGTCTATGAAAGCTGCAGTAAATTCACTAACCACATGGTTCAAGATGGCTTCAGAATAACTTGTTCTATTTAGGGTCTCTTTACCTCCTCCCCAAGGATTTTAACTCTACACAGTTATTGGGGGAATATTAGTCACTATTGTGTGAAATACACTACACATAATAAAATAATTTTACTAAAGACAATTTAAAAGAAACAGTTTGGTGCTCTCTATAAGATAAGTATGCTGGGGTAAGTGGGATAATCATGTCCATCTCACGAGATGTTGCCAACCCAGAGCTCCCTTCATCTTTTAGGTACCACAGTACTCTAAGTATCCTGTGGCCTCTGCACACAATCCCATCTTCTAGTTGTGAATATGACCTCCCTATTGGATATCTCAGATGTTTCAACTGACTGCTTTGTGACATCATCAAACCACCAAACCTACCACTACTTGGGAGAATCTTGGGGCTTCCATGGAGTTGTCTGAAGTGAAGCCTGTATCTTCGCCAGTGAACAGCAACCGGTGCCGTTCCTTCTGGACACTTGTTCACTTCAACCTCCAGGAATGTCTCTTCATTCTTGGCATCCACAATTACTGTAGCTCCTTCTCTGATCATGTCAGGTAAGGACAGACAAATTCAAAGGTCTTTGGTGTTACAAATTCCCTCCCCTCCCAAATGAATTTCCTAGTGGGGACCAAGTACCTGCCTCAGCTTCCTGAGTCTTGGAATTACAGAAAGTCTTGACCCAGAAATCTGGAGACTTGCTTTCACTCATGTCTTGAACATTTAGCAGGGATATGACTTTGGAAAGATGGTTTACTCTCTCATAACAATGTTTCCTCATATGTTCCTTGAGTTTGAATGATTACTTGTGCTCTTTCCCTTCCTATTCTGACACTGCTGTTAAAGGCTATAGGAAAAGAGACTCTATTTCTAGAAATAGATTTCTTAAGTGTGATATTTTAAGTGTGTTTGTTTCAGCAGAAATGAGAAAAATAACCTGGGGGGGGGGGTAGAAAACAGCAACTGCATGCCAAGATGTTTCCTCACTGCTAGTCTCCCTAGTATAGTATTTCCACTTCCACTGTAGTGCCCTTCAAGTGGACTACTCACATGTTACAGAGATTTCTGTCTGAACTTGGTGAAAATACAGACAAGGGCACACCAGGGCCATGATCTGAGTTGTACCCAGGCATATACTCAAAAAGAAGAACTGTTGGGAGAGTTTCCATGAAGCCCAAGCCAAAAGAAACTGCCTGAATCAGTGGGAGATGGAGGAGAAGAAAATATACAAAATGAGGGATGAGAAAATTATAAAAAGGAAAGTGATGGAGGTCACAGAGCTGTTCTTCATAAAAGAAAGTGATAGGCTGGGAGGGAATCTTAAGGATGACCAAAGACATGAAATGACCACAGAAGTAACACACAGCGAAATCTCAGACAAAGGCAAAATGTAGCAGGTATGGCAAATACTTCCTTTAATGGCCTAAGAAGGAAACTACCATAGGGTTTCCCTTGGAGAAAGCACCTTGTCATAAATGTTACATTCTTTGGTTGTTTTATCCCTATAACTTCTTTCAACAGGGTTGCCACTTGATAGTTCTTGAATGGGAATATTTTGGATGTTTCACACAAGATTCTTCCTATATACATGCTAAAAAAAGTCATTATTTAGAGGGCCAGGGAAACAATTTTCAACTTTGTATTTCACATTGATTTTTAAGCTAAACAATTTTTTAAAATGATGTGTCTCATTCTTCATGCGTCAGAAGAACCACTGCCTGTGAGTGCTCGGTAAATTTCAGGCAAAGCTGTTTGTCATCTTTATGACACTTTTCTTCATAAAACAGACAGTGTATTTGGTATCTGGTATCAACATCTTCGTTAACATATATACCCATGAACTGTTTTGACTCCGAGAATCAAAAGAAATGCCTGCCCACTTGTAAAAAGACAACGTCAAGCTTCACATCTCTCATACCACATTTATCTAAAACAAATTTGTGAGCTCCTGTGAGATTTTCTGCAGTTAAAAGAATCATTTAACCCCTGTGCTCAAAGTTACATGGGAGACTGAACAAGGAAGACCACAAGTTGAAGGTCAACCTGGCTAAACAGTGAGGCCCTATCTAAATTTAACCTAACACACACACACACACACACGCACACACACAGAGAGAGAGAGAGAGAGAGAGAGAGAGAGAGAGAGAGAGAGAGAGAGAAAATAAAGAAATAGGAACTGGGGATGTAGGCCACTAGTACAGCGCTGCTGGCTTCTTTAGCTAAAATTGCAAAGACAAACAAACAAACAAACAAATTGAAAGAAAAGAAGGGATAAAAATACTAACTATAGCACAAACTGAGTAACATGTAGAAAGATTTAAAACAAAACAAAACAAAAATACCAAACTGTAAGGAAAAAAAATTATCATTTTCTTTATGCTCTAACAGTGATGGATTTGGAAGGCTTTAGGTGTAACATATCCTCCCACATGTTTAAGATGATTATTTGCTAGGTTGGAAGGAGAAATGAAAACCTTCGCAATCCTTTTTCAGTGTTTCTTCCCCGGCTTGGTAGGTGATGATATCAAGTCTAAAATCTGTCTCAAGGGATGAACATTTATTCCTTGGTGGGTGAGGATATTCAACACAAGGGTGATGAGCACAGTAACTGAATTCCTTTACACTTATTTTGCACACTGAGCTGTGCAGTTTTTTATCCCTTCTTTCCTTTTTGTTTTTGTTTTTGTTTCTCTGAGATGGGGTCTCACTAGGTTGTCCAGTCTAACCTCCGAATTCTAAGTTGAAGGAATGTTCCTGCTTCAGCCTCCTGAGTGCTGGGACTATAGACACACACTACCATGCCCATGTTCAATACCAGGTTTTATTGCAACACATAATTTATGGTTACCAACATGTTCACATTTATTGCCATTTTGGGTTTTCACACAGCTTACCCTGACATCTTTTCTCTGCCTACATGTATTTGGGAGAACTGCATTAAAAATCACTGTCCTGAGCTAGGAGTGGTGGCGCATGCCTTTAACCCCAGCACTCAGGAGGCTGAGGTAGGAGGATCATTGTGAGTTCGAGGCCAGCCTGGGCTACAAAGTGAATCCAAGGTCAGCCTGAACTGCATAGTGAGACCCTGTCTCAAAAAATAAGACTGGGGATTTAGCTCAGTAGCCTAAGAGCCTGCCCGACAGGTGCAAGGTTGTGAGTTTGATCCCTAGTACAAAAAAAAAAAAAAAAAAATCACTGTCCAGTGTGGCCTGTTTTTGGTTTCAGGTTCACTTTCCTGATGTTGCACCTCTACAGCACTTCATTTCTTCCTAAATTCACTACACTTTCATGCTTGCTAGATAACTAGTAAGTGCACTATTGTTTGATGCTTAATTTCAATTTTCATTAATATCCATATGTGCCTTTTCATTCTGTGATACTGTACTTCTCATTGTACTTACTACACTTCCAGCACCTCTTCTATTTCTATCTATGCAAATCCTGTGTAATATGTCCCTTTCGCTCATGGGTGAGCTGCCACTGTGCTCATTTGCATGACCACTTTGTAGATGAGTAACTTGTAGGTCAGAAATTTTAAGGGACATTTTTCTTCCCTAAGACACTTCCTGAGAAACCAACCCTCAGGGAGTCACAGTGACTTAGGATCACAAGCTAGCCTTGAAGAAGGGAAAGAATGGCCCTTGCAAATTAATGACCATCCTGCATTATAAAGGAACTCTGAGAGACAGGGAGAATCCTGCACCTGCAAAATGAGACACTGAAGATAATGACGACAAGAACTCTCCTAGCGAGTATGAAAAACACCTAGGTAAAGAGTTTCTTTCCTCCTCCTTTCTGGTCTGTTCTCAGCACACAAAGCCCTGACAGGGGAGTCAGGCTCTGTGACTTGCTCCCAAAAGTAAACCTTGGGAGAGCTTGAACAAGTCCACGGGGCCTACTCATGTCGGAGGCCTCATTTATAAATGATCAGGTTATAATTTCTCTAAGGATCTCCTAAGTCTGAAACATTTCAAATCTACCACTCAGGGTCATGAATCAGTGTGTGTGTAGGCTCAAGGGCAGCACAGAGAAAGGTGAAAAAGGCTGAACATATGAATGAGACCCCTTGGGTCTTTGGTGGGCCTGGTGGGAAACAGAGAGTTCATGCAAAGTGTTCTAAACCACTCTAGCACGGAAAGGCCACCTGAAAGTGTTTGCTGGCATCTCACTGAATACTGGTGTCACAAATGTCTTGATTACAAGAAACTTAGGATACATAATATTGTTGGACAAATAGAGTAAGAATTTGTCTATCTCATCCATGTTTTTTGGGGATTTATTATTGTCTGTCTGTCTGTTTGTTTGTTTATTTGAGACAGAGTCTCACTATATAGTTTAGGCTGGCCTTGAACTCATGGCAATTCTGTTGCCTTAATCTCCAAAGTGTTGGTATTACAGGCATGGGCCACCACACTAGGCTTCTCACAGTCATGTTTTATGGCCCTCTACCTTCCCACAGAAAGTGTCCTCTATCTGTCATTTTTTGGAAGTTCCAGTTGTCTGCAGCTCTCATTTTTTCTGCTGAGCCAAGCCATTTCCTAAACAGGAAGTGCCTCCAACTCTTCAAGACTGTGGGCTCCAGCTTTCAATTCAGTGTGGCTCCTGTGCTCCTGACTTCCTGGCAGTCACTGCGAGAGCCTACCTGTACCAACACTGTGGCACAGTAGGTTTGGGGGCTACTGGCCAGAGCCAGATGTCCACTTCAGTCCCCTCCTCTCCAGATACTTGTCAATGGGATCTCAGGGAAGCTCTGAAAACAGGTGTCTGTCTCTTGAGGCCTTCACAGTGACTGCCACTGACTAGGACACAGCAGTTGTTTCCACACCATGACAGTTGATCCCAATATTATTATCCTGGGATCTCCATCACCTTTCACCAGTCTTGTTCACGGGACACCACCACCACATACTGAAAATCAGGGCACAGCTATTATTACAATCAAGGTGCAATGGAGCCTCTGCTGTCTGGAGAGCTTGACCCATGCTTGCAAACCTATGGCTGTGTGCCCTGCATAGGGAGCAGGGCCTGTGTCCCTCAACCAGAAATAGTGATAGTGCTAAAGGAAGTTTAGCTCACAAATATCATAATATGTCTCCACTTCTGCCATCTACTAGTCAGGAACTGTTCCAGCAAACATGGCAACCAACATGTTTCTAAGGTGGGTACCAAGAGCAAGAAGGGAAAGGAATAAGGTTAGAGTTATGAAGGGGGGTTGAATCTTCATCTGGGTACTGGTGAATTCAGAGAGAGGCAAAATTTCAGTCCTGAGACTTTGCAGACTACCTTGACTCAGGTCACTCCACTTCCAGGTTCAATAAGTAGGGAACATATAACACGATAATGGCCATCCTTGCTGCACTGAAGAGACCCTCAAGAACCCACTGAGACAGACCACACTTTTCAGTGAGTTCCTCCTTGTGGGTGGTGAAAGCTATTTCCTTCACTCTTCTATTGACATGGTCCCTTTAGAGGACACTTCAAAACATATGGTGGTAAGGACAGTGTCATTTTCCTTCATTTTCATCAGGGTTTATGAACCTATGTTTCAGAGATCCTGTCCAAAGCACATAGATCAATATCTATCCTGCTGTATTTTACATGAGTAAGACCTCCTATATCTCCTAGTCCATGGCAAGAAGGATTCTTGGATCAGCTAGCGAGTAGACCACACAGTGTGGAACCAACAGAAAGACTCTACACTTGAAGAACTCTGTCTCTGACAGCATACATGTATGAGTGCTTGCACTCCCATGTGTGTTTGTGTTTGTGTGTGTGCCTGCATGAATGTGTTTGTGTGTGTGTAGAGGGTGTATTGTGCACGGGATGGAGAACAGGGCCTTGGGCATAGTACACAGTGCTCTCCTACTGTGCCCAAACCATGTCTTATTCTAAAAACCACTTTCAGTTTCCTTTGACTAAGAACAATTCCAATACCTAAAAGGAAAGCCATGAAACAAAGATATCAGGTGATACACAGGAAAAAAGTGGAGCAATTACCTCTTAGCTCCTGAAATAAGGTCTGATGATCATTAAGAAGAGCTGTTGGAAAGGCTCTGTTGTTTGGTTTCTGAGTGTTGAGCTAGAGTGAAGGCGGAGCAACTCACTCAGCAGGGACTGATGTTTTCCTTGATTCTTTTTCAGTGAATGAAACTTCCCCAGGGATAGAGATATCCCAGCACCGGCAAGCCCCAAGCCAGGCACCAGATGTGCCAGTGCCTCTGGAATTCCTCGAATCCTGCAGTAACAAAAGTGCTCCTTTGCTTGAGAGGAGCCCTTCAGCTGAGGTTGCAGACATTTCAAGAGCTCCACTGCAGACTTCCACTCAACTCTTGGGCTTGGATGCAAGCCAGGAGCAACAAGAAAAGAAGTACAGGGATGAGGAGAGAAGCAAGCTTTCAAGGCTTCTAGATCCTCATCAGATCTTGGTAGGCAGTCAAGATCTGCCTATGCTCACATTAGCAATCCAGGACCATTTTGAACCAATGCCCTCTGTTCACTCTCCAAGCCAAGAAAAGCCTACTTCTGAGGATGCCCTTTGGGGAGAGTGCCACCTGAGTCACAAGGACCGAGGAAATCTGGATGAGGAAAGTGTGTCTAGTCCGGGGTGGGCAGATGTCGCAGTCCTGGTGGAGAACATTCATCTTCCCCAAATAGTCCATTTCTTGGATGACCTTGACCAGTCCAACCATTCCATAGTCATCGAAGCCCAAGAAACTGGAGTAAGCAAGGCGAAACACATGCGAGAGAACTCAGGCATCACAAAGCATCCTTCACCTCAAGTGAGGAAGAACAAACATAAAGCCTCAAAGTCAATCACTGAAGCTCCTGAGGCTAAAGTCCAACTGAAGGCCCCTGAGAGTGTGAAAACAGGAGAAGAGTTCATCTGCAGTAGAGAAGCCAGTGATAGGGCTTCCATGGACACGGCTGAGCTGAAGAACAACAAGCCCCTGAGCGTAGCATCCAGCAGGACCAACGAAGCTCAGGGATGTGAGATAACTAGGACCAAGAGAAGCAGAGAAAACAAAAGCAAGAAAAAGCCAGAGAGGAAGCAGTTGGGGCTCAAACACAAGGAAGAAGAAAAGCCAAACATTCCCAACTCGAAGAGGAAGAGACATCAGCCTGCAGTTGGCCAACAGCCCTTTAAAATGCCTCGAACCTGCCTAGGCATGTATATGCTGGAGTCTGTGCAGGTTCTCTATTCATTAGGGAGGAAGGCAGAGAAGACAGCAGGACACTTTTCTTCCTGGGCACAGAGAACACTGAGTTCCACCAAGGACTCCAAGAAATCACCAAGAACCAAACCATGGCAGGGGGCCCCACATGAGGGCAAGGGGCCTGAGAGTGCTAGGGACCATTTTCAGAACCCACAGAGCAGCACCCAAGCAGAGGATTCATCTGCATCCCTGTGTGAGCTCCCACCACCTGGGCAGGTGAAGTTAATACCTTTGTGCTTTCCCAGCCAAGAAAAGCCTAAGGCAAGACCTGTTTCTAGAAGGCCACAGCATCTAGCCTCAAGCAGAACCACTGTAGCTTACCCTGTCCACCCCGCTGCTGCTAACACAGCTCAGCCATCCCGAACAGCAGCTGGCCACACCTCTGCGATGGGTCCTGTCAAACCAGCTCAATCAGTCCTGGAAAATGCCTGCCAGGCACACTGGACCACTTTAAAACAGCCTGGACTTCTTCAGTCTTCAGTGTCAAAGCCTGCACCCCAGGAAATACCACCTTCTGCTTCTCTCAGAAGG
This sequence comes from Dasyprocta punctata, assembly GCA_004363535.1. Taxonomy (NCBI): domain Eukaryota; kingdom Metazoa; phylum Chordata; class Mammalia; order Rodentia; family Dasyproctidae; genus Dasyprocta; species Dasyprocta punctata. The sequence continues at coordinate 266 of RJWM01017395.1, read as the reverse complement.
GAGCCTGTTGCCTCTGCTGCGACCAAATGTAGGGCCCCGCCTCAGCAGCAAAACCCATTTCTCCTCCAAGACTTCAGCCGCCAGCCGATTCCCTGGAGGGAGCCCAATGTGCCTGAGCCTGTCATGTCGAGCCCCATCACAGAAGAGCAGAGGCCAGAGCGGGAGGCCATGAAGAGGCAGGCTCAGCGAGAGCGGGAGCTGGCGGCCAAATGCACCTCCTTAGGCAAACTGCAGTTTTTTAGGCAGAGGGAGACAGACAGGGAAGT
>RJWM01017394.1:0-43249 GCA_004363535.1 Dasyprocta punctata | reverse complement strand
TTGTGACCTGGCAGCCTAGGGATCTGGGCCTTTGAGCAAAAGCCTAGCTCCTTACCCACCAACTATTTTGTCCTTGGAATAGTATTTCAAACCCCTGGGAGCCTATTTCCCATTTGTCAAAATGGGATCAACGATGCTTCCTGAGAGTTGTGAGACAGAGATGATAAAATATAGAGAGAAGCACACATCACAGTGCTCCATGTGCATTCATTTCCTTTCCTTCTCTGTCATGACTAGGTGGGACTGGAAGGATGGATATACTAATTGCCACTTTGCCAGTTCAACCAGTGTTGACTAAGGATTACTGTATACCTGGCTTTGGGCAGAGCCCAGGGCTATAGTGAGTATTGCAATCAATTTTTGCCCTGTAGGCACACACACACACACACACACACACACACACACACACACAAATGTAGCACATTTTTTGTCCCAGCTCCTCTGGCTTTTTTGATTTTCTAAGAAACTGCAGGGTCCAGTGGTCCCTGATCATATGAGGGCTCCCAACTTGTTTGTTTCCCTGAAAGGTAGGAACTGTTCATTCCTTACTCTGTGCCAGGCCTTTCACAGGTAGCACCCCGAATTCTTACAGTGCTCTCTGTGGTCTCAGCACCTCCGTTCTTCAGGTGAGGGAACTGAGCTCAGACATGGAGAAAGAAAGCATAGATGGGGTCTCACCTGACCTGCTGGGTCCAAACATCTGGGCTCCTGATGGACACGGGTTACACTTTTAACGCTGGGACCCTGACAGAGCAAGATCATTTCTTCCCTGGCTCTAAAATCTTGCCCAAGGAAAATTGGTTTCAAGAACAAGAGAAGCTGCATCTGGTCTTTTGGATGCTCCTTGGCCTGCTCTAGACCCACAGGGCAGGACGATGTGTGCGTTCACACTGGATGCCCTCCCCATTCCATTTCCGCTCGTGCCTGATTTATGTGGATCTGAAGAGTAGCTGGGAGACGACGGACTTTGCCTGTGGAGCTGCCATCTGCTGATCTTTAGAATATTTCAGTTACTGTGGACACAAAATGACCCATTTATGATTGAGAGGCTCAGTCATTTCATTACACTCTGAGCCTTAGGGTCAGTGATAAAGCCAATGTTCTACACACGCGCACACATGCACACACACACATACGCACACATGCACACACACACACATACACACACACACATACACACATACATGCACATAAACACACACATACACATGCACACACATACACACACGCATACACACATGCACATACACACATAAACATGCACACACACATACATACATGCACACACATGCATACACACGTACACTCATGCACACCCACATGCACGCATACACACACACGCACACAGGTCGGGAGGTCTGTGGCATCAGAAAATCCATTAGCAGATTTTCCCATTATTAAAAGAATGAAAGTTCTTGGCCTGCTCTTCTGAGAATGCTGAAGTCACACTGGAGGCCGGGGAGGCCCAGTGTGCTAGTGGCGTTACAGAGGGTTCTGAGGGCTTTGGGGGGCGAACAGAATCTATCACTTCTTCCCAGCCTGTAATCATAATGGAAATCCCATTCTTGATCTTTGGCTGCTGACAGCTTTCAAGCTTCATCACTCCCTTCCCTCTCCCACATCCAGGCCGGCCAAAAATAAAGCCCCAGAGCATCTTCCTTTAGAAGGGAGCTTGAGCCCCACGAGCCCTCACCAGCAGCACAAGAGCTCTTGCCCTGACCTCCTGCAACCCCACACTATTTGCAAATCCGCTTGGGAACCTGCCCTGCTCCCTCAGATGCCCTCATTTACCAATAACAAGCCTTCCTAATGCCCTCCTGGTGCAAAGGCAGTGCCATCCGTTCGGTTATCAGAACCCAGTTCCGGGGTGGTGGGCCCCTGTCTCCGTGGAGAGACCCACTTGGCTGCTTCTGTTGTGTCCCAGGGCTGTGCTGCTCTACCACAACTGGGATTCCCTCTTCTTCCGTCCTGGGTTCCTCCATCTCCCAGCAGCCCTGCCTTTGCTTTCTCAGGGCATTTCTGTCTCATGTCCTTCAGCTACTAAGTCCCTAAGCCTTCCTCCCCCCTCCATGAATACCCCCCAACATTAAAAAATCACCAAAAAACCCCTGAAAATCTTTTTCTTACTAAGGCATTCAGTGACTGGTAAGTCTTAGCACATTATCTTTGTGGGGAGAAGAGCCTCGATAGTTTCACCAATAGGACTTCCTGGTGAACGCTGGGCTTGCAGGTGTCAGCGATAGAATAGATGTCAGAGTCACCGCTCTTCGACACCGTCCCCATCAGCCATCTGACTGGATTTCCACAGCTAGCACCTCACTTTCAGGATTATGTGAAAAGACAACTCGTCCTCCCCTTTGGTAACTGATATCCAGTGTGCACAGAATTATCGCATCCTTGCTTGAGGACAGAATTTAGGAGGAAGGGACAGGGAGGAGGGGGATGTTTGGTAGTCAAGGGAGAGGCAGCAAATGGAATCTTCCATGGGAAAGGGTTACAGGGTCTGGCAGGCAGGGTGGGAGAGCTGGAAATTGTGGTCCATCTTCTTTTCCAGGACTCTCAGGCTCTCCAAGGATGCAAAGTACAGCAGGAGCTTGACCTGGAGGATGTTAATGCTGCTCTGAGAGGCCACCAGCCCAGTCTCAGTCTGTCACACAAGGGGAGACTAACACTCAGAGAGTCCCCTCTAAGGTCACCAGTCAAAGGCCAGGCTAGAAATCAGGTCTCCTACCTCCAAGATGACGAGATGCATTGGAAGGCAATGCATTCTAGTTAATCTGTGAGAAACGATCAAACGTGACCTTTGTGAGCGAGTTCCCTTCCTGACATGTTGCTGTCTCTTACCTCTGTCCCGAGCTGCTCTCATGAACGCAGGGGAGATGGGTAAGGCTGTAGCTGCCATGCTTTGGAGTTGGCCGAGCCCTGCCTGTGTCCATGACCATGTGTGTTAGGTGCACTGGAACACGGCCTGCCATGTGTTTGGGGGATGTGTGGGAATGTGTGTGCTAGCACATTAGCCAAGGAATGGGGTTTCCTTCATATACCTCTCTTGGACAGCATCCCCTTTGGACTTCTGTAACCATAAACACAAATTGAATGTTACTCTTTCCTCTCACCTGTATAGGTTATGGGTCCCAGGGTCCCCACTTGATTTAAGGAAACTGTGGAGACTGTTGCATGGAAAAGCCCTGCCCTTTCCAAATCAGTCGCATTCAGAGGAATCCTGTGCCAGTGAGCAGCTGCCTCAATATCCCAGGTAGACCCCACAGAGGAAAAAAAAAAATTGGCCGTAGCCCTCTGGGATTTCTCTGTCAATGACCTGATGTAATTTTCACCTCTGTCAGGACCCAACATATTGCTTCTTGCAAGACTCAGAAAGAATTTCCAAGTCAAATAGGGCAGTGGGTGTGCTGTCCTCCCCACTGATGTTTTCCTGTTATTCTGACCCCTGCAGAGTCCCCCGCAGGCCAAGGCCAGAGCTGTCAATGATACAGTGCAGAACGAGTGCAGGAGTCAAAGAAAGTGGTAACCAAAGCACACAACCCACTGCTTTTGAAGCAGAATCACTGTGGAAGGACACACATATGTTACGTGTGTGTGTGTGCTTTTTATATGAAAACCTAAATTATAAAAAAAACTACAAGTGGTCATAATCCTGTAGCATTAAAGGCAGCCCACCCTAGCCCTGGATTTTCTAGTCAGTCAGCTTCCTTCATCAGTGTGGTTCCCATTAGCTAGAAAGCAATGGAAACATTGCCTTGTTTTACCTGCCTGCTAGGAGGCCTACAGCTGCAAGTTGCCAAGGCAGTCACTAAAGTTTGGGGATTCTAGCTGTAGAAGAAAGAGACCTGCCCGGAGCTCTGGGTGCCTGCAGATGTAAAATCCAGGCCACAATGGCCATTCCACAGTCAGGCTTGCTGTGCATGTCCAAAGCTGCAGAGTAGCTACTGGCCCTCAGCCACTGAAGTTTATCATAAACTAAGTAAGATTTCTAAGGGTTTTCCATCACTGCAAACTGCCCCTCTTCTGACGTTCCTCTCACACCTGCAAGATTCTAGCCAGAAGAGGCAGAGTAGAAGAAGGGCTATCCAAAGATGACTCCTATCCCTAGACACTCACTCTTGCCCTCTCTCAGCCCCTGCTGGGATTCCAAAGGCAGGGTAAGTGGGGTAGGTAGAGTCTGACTTTTTTTTTAACTTTAGCTTCTGCTGTCTGTTTCTTATTCAGAGTTAGCTGGTGTTTATTTAGATTGAATTACGTGCTGGACATTGTATTAAATATGCTTGCATATGTCCTCTCTCATGGCCTTACGGCTATATGGGGAGAGAAAGATTAAACCCCCATAGTTCTACTAGAAGGAGTGCAGAAGTCTTGAAGCCTGGAAAATAGAAATTGAGTGCTGTGGACACTCTGGAGACAGACAAACCTAGATTTGATCCCCTCCATTGTCATTTATCAGCTGTGTGATATGGGTAAGTTACTCAATTTCTGATCCTCCATGTCCTGACTGGCAAGATAAGGATTACCTTTTTAGACTTGTGAGGAATAAATGAATAGTGCATGTGTAGTTAACATACTGTCTAGCACAAAGGAGATAAAAAATGAGTAAAGACTGCATCAATAATTCACTAAGAACCCTAAATGTCCAGTCCTTGTATAAAATGTTATCTTCCAGGGATATAGTTCAGTGGCACAGCACCTTCCTGGCAAGTGCAAGGCCCTGAGTTCAATTCCTGGTGCTAAAAAAAAAATTATCTGGTCTACTGTGATGGTGTATACTTGTAATCCCAACATTTAGGATGCTGAGGCAGGAGGATCACTGTGAGTTCAAGGCCAACTTGGCTAAACAGTGAGGTTAAGGCTGGCCTGAACAACATAGTGAGAACTTGTCTAAAAAAAAAAAAAAAAAATCTCCAGGGCTTCCCAACAAGCAAGGATATTATTCAATTTAAACAAGGAAATTCAATTGCACAGTTTTAGTTTGGTAAAAATGGAAAAATTATGACAAAACAAAATGTTAGTGCAAATGTAGGGAAACAGAATTTTGGCAGGTAGGTTAAAACCATTTTGGAAAACAATTTTGGCAAAATCTAATAAAATTGCAAATATACATATGTGACAACCGAACTCTCCACTTCTAGAATATATCCTAGAGAAATTCTTACATGCGTTTTACAAACATTGCTTATAGAAACCACAAAGAGAATAAAACATGCATACCACAAAATGTTCACCATTGGGCATGAACAAAGCTAAGCAACTGTGGAGCACCATCTGAATTTTGCAGTAACTACAATGTATGAGTTCAGCCTGAAAGCATCAGTCTACCTAGATGTTGAAATCACAATGCTGAGTGATAAAAGCAAGTTGCAGAATATTATGTACAGTATGATAACATTTTGCATACAAATTAAAACACGTCCACATATATCTGGTAAAATAGAAAGCCATCGGTTGGGACACATGGAGTCCAGCACTATGGTCACTCTAAGGACAGAGGATGGCTACAGGACTGGTGTGAGAGGATATGGGATACTTTGTGATGCTTTATTTGTTTTTTGAAGATCTGAAATTAAAATTTAAAAGTAAGCATTTGTCCACTTGGAAAGGCAGGCTTATGCATTCTTTTCTCTTAAAAATAAGCAGATTTGAGATCATTCTGTATCATGCTCTTCTTCCATGACCCATTCCTCTCTCACCTTTCCATCCATCAAGGAGCAAGAGTCTGGAATACCCTCGATCATGGGAGTATCTTCTGGCTGTTTGGAGGGTCTTTTATCTTGATTCTGAGAGAGCGTCTTTTCGTCCTGTGGTTCATTGGCTTTACTGAGGCATTTAGCCTGTCTCAAATTATTCTAGAACTTCTAGTGGGCAAGACGTTAAAAGCAAAGCATCCATTCCAGAAATCTTGGTGGAAAAAATTATATAACTACTGAAATGCAGTGAGTCAAACTCTGAAATAAAAGCTAGAGAACTATTGCATCATTGTGGTCACAACAAGAAACAGAATTCCCCCCAGAAGGCTAGAGTCATGAATGAAACGACTATTTACAGAAGCGTGGGCAGGATTATGGGAACACGCGAGGATGGTGAAGCACTAGGAACCAGTGGGAGGGAAGTCATCACCACACTAAGCCTAATGGGAGGAGGGGAAGGAAAAGTGGAACTGTGGCCCAATGAAAAATGAAGGCCCAGAGGAAGGGATGCCTCGTAGCAACTGGAATCACGGGGAACCTTAACCAAAACCAGAGAAGGTGCTGAAACAGGTATAGGCTGGGGACTGAGTGAGTAGAAAAATACTAGTCCTCCTAATACTAAACTCTCTGGATGCTTATCATTGGCTGAACCCAGTGGGAAGCCAGAAACAAGGCATCCTGGGAAATGTAGTCCACAGGCGTCACCCCCACCCTGGAGCCGAGAATTCATGGGGGAAGGAGTGGATAAGCAGTCTAAGAGCCAGAAGAATCCAAACTCATGGAATTAAGCGAGCGATGGCTGCACAGTTTTATTTGGAAGAACAGAAGGAGAGACCTGGGCCACACCGTCTTGAAGCAAGGTCACTGTTAAAAGGAAGCCAGAGAAGAAAAAGTAATATGGCTTGAAATGTGAGCTTTGCTGAGACTCTGGGAAAAGAGGCTGGCAGGCATCGCAAGTCCTAGTGAAGAGCTAAAAAGGGGGACAAGGCTTCAAGTAGGACCAGAGGGAGTGGCAGCCAGTGGCTACAAAGCCCCCATCTGTTTCTCCCAAGCGGGAGTCATAGGTAGCCATGGTTGCTGAGTGCACAGATGTGGAGGGAAGCAGGCAGCTGATGGAAAGCAGGCCGGCTGGAGGGAGACGCGCTGTGGGTGAGACTCAGCATCTGCAGATCCTATTCTGCCAAGACCACCCTTCAGCCTGAGGCTGCCTGCAGCCCCACAGAGGGCTGCTGTCCCCATAGCAAGGCTCCAGGCTGTCTGGGCGAGCTGGAGATACCTCATCTGGGTACCTCAGCAACCCACAGACACCGTGGCTGGCTGCCTCTCCCAGTGGTCTTCCGACAACAAAGTGACGCTTCCTGAGATTTCCCTCAGCTCTGGGCTTCTCTGCTGAGGAGACAGAGAGAGCGCTGAGCTGCAGCTCAGGCCAGGCCCGTGTCCTTTGGTGTGTGGCACCGTGTGTGAACTTAGAAGCTCCAGACTTCAGCTGTGACCAGTAGCAGAAGATGAGCAGTCCACAGGCCCTTGTTTGGCTGTGATGTTTCTGTGGTGACCAGACTCCCATTCTGAGGTGCTCGAGTCGGGGAAGTCTTAGATGAGACCCAGAGCCTGGCTCCAGAAGACAAGGAATCTGTACGTTCCTTAAGAAGTGGAGCCAAAGGTTGGCTTTTCCCCCACCCTCTCTTTTCATTCCTATAGCACAGTGCTGCTGTGTGTATCTGGCCCACAGTGACAATTTCATTCAGTGTAGCTCCTTCCTTTCATCTCTGACTGACCAGTGAAGGTCACAGGTTTCCTCAGGGAGCCCAGCAAGGGCAGAGCCTGTCCTGGAACCAGAGCCCCCTCTTCCTTGTCCACTGCTAAGTGGCTTCCTGGGAGAGTGTTTGCAGCTGGTGAAGGGCATAGCATTTGTCCTCACCGATTTCCTGACTGCTGACTTCCCCACCAAACCCATCCGGGCCCTTCCTGGCATTCAGCTGGGTGCCATGGAGCACTCTGAACTGGATATTTTTATTATTATTATAGGAAAATGTGTGCTGCCAAGTCAGGCTCCCCAGGGGACATTTTAGCTGCATGAGTCATGGAGTATTCAGAGATCCTACTCCATTTAAGGGTGATCTGTTTATAAGCATGTGTAGGTTTTTAGCATTTTACAGTGGTTTTGTGATGAGGGTGGAGTATGCATTCAGAATGTACATGCCTCCCTTGGACTGTAAACAAAGCTGTGTGTATAAGTGTGTGCATGGGGGTGGGGAGAGAGCTTTCTAGAAATAGATAGCTCACCCTTGTAATGTCTAAAATCATTTTCTCCAAAAAGAAATTGCTGACCCACAGTACCTATGGGTTGCTGAGGTCCCCAGATGAGGGAGCAGACCCAGGGAAGATGTGTGGGTAAGGAAGTGAAAGGAGTCTTCGTTGCCCAGCCCTGGTCTTAACGGTGATCATGGGATAATGATTCAGGCAGGAACAGCACACTTTTGCTTCTTGTACCCCAGCTTCTCCAACTGTACTGCAGGAATCTGTGGGAGGCAGAAAAGGCTGATGCTGCTCTTCTGTATGTGGCTTTTTATTTTATTTTATTTTATATTTTGCAACACCAGGGATTGAACTCACAACCTCACACCTCCCAGGGCAGGCGCTTAAGCCACTGAGCCAAACTCCTGGCCCTAGTTTTTTGAGGCAGGGTCGCACTATGTAGCTCAGGCCAGTCTTGCACTCGCGTTGTAGCCCAAGCCGGCCTCGAACTCACAATGTTCCTCCTACCTCAGCCTCCTGAGTGCTGGGATTAAAGGCGTGCGCCACCACACCCGGCTGTATGTGGCTTTTGCCTGCACCTGGGAAAGGATGGACGTCTTCCCAGCAACTCACCCAGGAATCTGCTAGATGCTGGCTGGATGCAGATGTGACCCCAGTGAAAGATGCGTCAGCGTGTCCCTCATCACCCGGGATCTTCTAAAGCAAAGTGTGTCTATTCTGACCTCTGGGGAGGAGCTTTGACAAGCAGAAGGTGGAGGTAGGAGGATGCACTGGGCAGCCACACCTCTCCAGCCCAGCCTGGGAAGGAGGCTGCACACAACGGCACTGTCATCCACACAGTTGCTCCAAAAAAGTCTTGGAGCCCTTCTAGAGTCCACTCTCTCCTCAGCCAGTCTTGTCACTGTCACTCCACTGAAGGCTCCAAGCATCCTTCTCTCCTCCCCATCAGAATACCTGCATCTTGGCACTTCTCTGTATTCTCTCCAGGGGGTTCTGTGGACTTCGACAGGATTCTGAATCCCTGCAAACCACTACTCTTACTCTTTCCTGAGGACAGCTTTTCCAGAGCCAACCTACCTTCCTCCTGCAAGGAAGGAACACTTTTGCACAATCCTCCCCAAAGGGACATTTGCCACCTGGAATCCAACGAGGCTGATGCTGCCAGGAACTTGTGCAGCATGGACAAAGCCAGTTCCAGCTTACATGGGACTCAGGCTGGCAGCAAGCACTAAGCTGAGATCACCAGACCCTTGGGACTGACTTGAGTTCAAAATGCTGTGTGACCAGAGCCAAGATGCAACACAACTCACTTGTGGCTCCTTTGTCCTGAAACCACAGGGCCACATTCTCAAGGTCTGACCCCATGGCTCACTCCTGCCTGGTCAGGCCAGCAAAACTTCTTTATTTCTAGGTCACTTCTAAAAACTGGAATACCAGGGTTCAAAACATGTGATGTTCCAATGAAAACATACACCTTTTACATAAGGTGTGAGGCTCAGCCACTGTAAATGGGATTGGAGGTGGACATTTCAAACCCTTAGGACTCCAAAAGATATTAATGTCTGCTCACCTGTCTTGCTAAGTTCATAAAGACAGCTCATACTTATTGTCACAAAGCTAGGACATGGCAGACAGCTTAGTCCCCGGTGCCCATGCCCTTAGCCACACCATCATCAGTACATGGGGTCACATATAGTTTTAGATAGAAGGGCTGAATCCTTGTCTCTTCAACCACACTTCTAGCGTTGCAGGCAAGGAGCAGAGCCCTGTCTGCAGATCGTGTGGCCCTTGAACTCTTAGGAAGTGACTTCCTATCTCCAAGGGTGGTGGCCATCTCTGAACACTCATTAAAGTCAGAGATATAATCGCTCTGTCATCCTCTTCTGTTGGATAAAGAGATCAAGTGTAATGTAACCCCTGGTTACACACATCTGCAGGACTCTGAGTCTTCAGACACCTGACAACAGCAGATTATCAGACTGAGAAGATCCAACTTTGACCTTGTTCGGATTTACTGTACCGCATAGCTTGGGTCCTGTAGGTATGGAGGGTGAAAGTGACTCCTTGACACCCCTAGAAAATATTTTAGTTACCCCGAATCTCTATTTGTTCACATTATTTTGCATAAAAAGTTATTGAGAGCATGTATTCACATAGCCTCAGTCCAAATGGTCTGTTAACAAAGCTTTGTAATTGCGGAAGTGCTGAGTGAACTATTAGGCTTCACTACAACGCTGGCATTCACTTAAACAGAGACGGTGCCTGGATGCCCTGAGAAATGGCTGGGCTATAAAATATTAAGGCAGTGGCATTGTCTGTGAAGCCAGAGAGCTCTCGAGGAAGGAGGAATCTTCCTTAGAGTACAAGCGGCACAGCCAGCTGCATCCGACCATGCATTACCATTCACAGCCCAAACTATGGCACCATTCATGGTAGATCTTACTCACCTAGAAAGAGTTGGCCCAGAAAGGTCTAGGTAGTCATGGTAGTCCAGGGAAAGAAATTTTTATTCAGAAACTATGATTCGAGCTCTTACATGTGACAGGCACTGGACTAGGCATGAGAGGACACAGTGGGGAAGAAGGACTCACCTTTGTGGGGTTTGCAACCTAAGGGACTCAATGGGCAGATATTTACACACTGTGTGCAAATGGTGCAAGAGGTCTCATATGCACAGGGGGACCTAGCAGGGACAGAGCGGAGGGGGACCCTCCCACTCTTGGAGATCAGGAGAGGATTCCATCATGAAGGGTAAAACAGGAGGTGAGGCAGTAGATAAAATGTGAGCCCCCAGTGCACGCAAGGTTGAGAGAAAGAGAGAGCAAACACATACAGGGACAGAGCCAAGAGCCGCCGAAGAGGACAGGCATCCTAATCTCTGGTTGACCACCAGAACGTGAGTCTGGCAGCATCCAGCCAATGTCAGAAGAAAGGACACACAGCTCTTGGCAACGCTCCAGCACCATGTACCCGTCCTATGCCACTGAAAACCTGGCACGTGCTGGAGTCATGTGACTCAGAGTGGAAAGGGCAAGATCAAGAGGGGGCAAAAACGAGACTCAGGGGTCTCAGCGGGGAGTGTTTGGAGGGCCTTGAGACTTGTATCAAAGAGTTGGGGCTCTGTCCTGAGGGCAGTGGAGAGCCACTGAAGGCCCCTAAGCAGATCAGGTAAGAAAGATTACCCTGGTGGCACTCTGAAGGGAGAGCGGGAGGACACAAGACCCAGGCGGGAAAGCCACTAGGTGACAGTAGTCACCCGGAGGGAGATCACAGCGGCCTAGTTCTAGTACGACGTATTCAAGGAGACACTGCTCCTTTTCATCACTTTCCCTGGGCTCCTCTGCCCTGTGGAGTCTCAGAAGTTAAGACACGCATTTTATAAATATCAATGTTCAGCAAGAACACAGAGGCCGTGCCCAGGATCAGCCGCTGGGAGCTCACGTCTCTTCCCAAGAGTGCCGTGCCTTAGCTCCGCGCACAGGAAGGAAATACCGCTTCCCCCACTCCTTCTTCAGCAAAAGTCACTCTTCATCTGCTTCTGAGCGCTGCGGTCCCTGGACAGAATTTGGATTCCGTGCCTGCGTCCTGTGCACGGCGTGGTCCAGCTCAGGGATAACTCTGCTTCACTAGGTTTCCTGGATGTAGATGAACTTAAAACAGCGTGCTTTCCTCCCGATGCTTATCTCCGAGACCCTTTCCTGGATCCTCTTGCCCATGAACTCTCCTGAAGCACCATTTTCAGTGCCAAGCTGCTGTTTTCAGAGCTCAGTGTTCTGCGGGAACATAAAATGATTGCATTGCTGCCTCCAGCTCCCTCCCATCCCCTCGGCCTCTACCCCAACAAACACACACGCTTCCTGAGAAACAGCCCCTAAACCTGAACCCATCCTTGGTCCCCAGAAAACATTTCGCCCATGAACCATTCCCGCAGTGCATCTTAAAAGGAGGTGGACGCACAGGCCCCAAAATGAGTTCTCAAAACTCGCAGAGACACTGAGCCAAAAAGACAGGGTGCCTCACTTCAAAGGCACACAGCTCTGCGAATCCCTCAGTGACTTCCCATTTCTCTTGGGATGAAGCACAAATACTTGTACTTTTTAGACAGCGGGCTTCTGGGCTCACTTTTCCCTCTTTTAACCTCAGCGTTTTTATGGAGCCATGGGATGGGCGACTGGAGAACCGAGGGAAGAGCTCCCTCTGCTGGCGGGCAGGTCGGCTGCAGTTGAGTCGCAATGGCCAGTGCACCTGGCTTTACACCCCGGGTGTGTTCCTGAAGACTCTCGCGTGAAATCCAATCATACGGTGAGTGTTCTTGGGGTGTGCACTTTTAAAAGGAAATCTGTAGCAAATCCTTTTTGTGAGGCGAGAAATCCTTTTGTGATGGGGGAATGATCACTAGCCTTCCCCATCCCTTGGGTGGCTGATCCGTGAATTGGGGGCAGGGGGTAGTTGAAAGCGTTCCCTTGAGGCCGGTATTGCTACTGAGGACCCTGAGCATTGGTCCTGGGAAAGGGCTCCGTACTGAAGCCGAGCCCCGTATGCTTGCACATTTCCACGGTTTGCTGAGGCTCCTTATAACCTGAAGCTGGTCACAACGAAATGCTCGGGGCTTCCCGGAGCCTGACTGGGAGATGTTGTCGGCGGCCTCAGGAGTCCTTGCTGGCAGATTCAACTGGACCGAAGCACACATTTGGAAACGGGTCAACTCCTCCTGTGGGCTTTGGCTCCAGAATGATCAAGAGGGGTGGGTAGGAGAGGGCAAAGGGAAACGTCCTTCCCTCGGAAGGGTATCGACCATGTTACCAAAGGGATTGTGTCTGTCACAATTACGGGGAATGGTGCACACCCCAGACGTGTGCCACCACGTCCTTTGTTAGTAAGCACACACACGGCCACCTTAGCAACTGCCAATGGCAGCCTTAGGGCTCCACGGTGGAGGATACAGTTGAACATTAAGAATGATGCGCCGGCACCCAAGTATGAACCCTGTGTGCAGGGAACACCAGCCTGTGGGGTTGGGTGAGCACACCTGCTTCTTGCCTTGTGAATTCTGTGTCACTTGATAGAATGAAACTCTCACTAGGGCCTGGGAGCAGCAGGTTTAAACTCCAAGGCTTGATCTCTTTTGCAATGTGAGCCATTGCCCGTGAGAATCCATATGCAAGGCCAGCATGGTGATTTTACCTGAGGCATGGGAAGATGGGCTCCAGGTCATTTTCAGACTAAACTTTAGGGGAGACAAAGTCTGGAAGAATCAGCGTGCCTCTGCAGTTGGGTGGTGTGTTAGAAATCTCTGAGGACCCCATCGTGAGGAATCCCTGCTCACCTAGCCACCGAGTGAGGCCGGAAACCACTGGACTTGAAAATTATGTTCACAGCACTCTGTGCTCGGGGCATAAAGGAAAACCCAGAATAAGAAGCACAAAGACTCTTTCCTTCTTCAATCGAGGGGGCAGACAGGCTATGTGCATTTGAAATCAGTTATAAACACCAGACCCACCAGCTACAATTTAGGAGGTCTTATGTGTAATCTGCACAGTCCCAGGTATTTTAATTCTATGTTGCGGGGGAAGTAAGCGCCAGCTGGCTGCTGACCGACAATGCTCAGGGTTCAGTTCTAAACAGCACTGTTTGGGAAAAGCTCAATCTAAAACAGACAGCTCTGGATGTGTTTAGGTTTTGCTTTCTTTCCACTTTTAAATATTAAAAATTGACTCCAGCTGTGGGGTAGAAAGTAACGCCTAACCTATAAAAACATTGACAAATAAATCACAATGCAATTTGCCGCGCATTTTTGTGAGGTCTAAACACCAGTTCTTGAAAGGAATTTTCCATTATTGTATCTTGGGAAGATAACTTCTTCATGAAAAATTCATTTGACTTTTATATTTCATAAAATCATCACATAGCATTCCCACATTTGGGATCTGCATGTGCTGGAGCACCCGGGGCTTTCAGCTGAGTTTTTCAGACTCCTAAGCCTCTCGTCCATGCCTTTGGTAGGAGAGGGGGCAGCATCAAGATCTTTACCTGGTGGTCTGAGTTTATGCTGCACCCCCTGCCCTGGCCTTGTGCTTTCTGAAAACCAAGCTGAACTTCAGCAAAGGGACAGCTCTTTCTGAATCTGGATTGAGTCCCAAACTCCCCTACCCAGGCTCTGTTCATGTGTCCAGCACACTTTGGATATCACCCCTGGCCAAGCAAGAAAGAAGCTCCTGGTTTTGTCACTTGTCAGTGGTATCACTACTAGAATAGCATTTTCCTCCTGCAAAGGGACAGGGGATTTTGGGGAGACCCAGAACAGAGGAGGAAAAAGGAACCTATGTGACAGACTTGGTGCTGTGTGTTAGTCTTTGTGTGTCTTTTCTAGAAATTCTGCTGACCTCCTGCTCCAAAAGTATCAGACGTGACAAGAATAGGTGTCCTGCTGAAATAAACACCTCAAACTTCAGTGACTGCTTTCTGCTACTTGTGCATGTCCACCACAACTTTATTGCACAGTAATGTTTTCAGTACACTGCAGCTGATGCAGAAACCACCACCAGAAACATTGTCCGTGACCACAGTAGAAGAAAGGAACCATCTTGAAGGCCTTTCCCCCACTAATTAAATACTTGTGCTCATTGGCCAGAACTGGTCACATGGTGCCATCTGAACTCAGGGGCTAGGAAATGAATTCAGATCTGCTCAGAAGACAGCTGTGAAGTTCTGGAGGACAGCCCTGGCCATCCATCATGCCTCCCTAACTGTGCAGGGTTTGCACCACCCAGTGGCCCTTTTAGGCCCTTGCCTCAAGAAGATCACAGCGTTGTGGGGGTAGCCATGGAGATTAAGAAGCTAGTGCAGGTCCCCTGCAGTCAGGTTTGTAATAGAGACTCTGTGGGGGTGTCTGCCCTGTCCCTGTGTTCTGAGTGCTCCACCCACACTGCTTACTCAGTGGGCCTGGCACTTGCTGCCATGTGGGTAGTACACAGCCATCCTTTGGGCCAATCAACTGGACCAAAGGAATGCACTGAATTAAAGCTGAACCTTCCCTTTCTCAGAAATTTATTCTGGTTCAGAAGCAACTACTTTGTATGCTGCATATAAATCTGGGAGAGCTGGCAATGGCATTTTCTGTCATAAGCGTGGAGAAGCTAAGAAAATTGAATGGCAGACACTTGGCACTTTGGTGGCAAGGCAGTATGAAGGTTGCTTGGGTAGATAAGAGTGTTTAGCATAGATGGTAATTACTTAGGCTAAAAGCATTGAGTGTTTGGAAGTCCTCCTGAAATACTGATGCTTCTGGAAAAATGAATTCCTGGCACCCTTAGCAGTCATATCCACTTAATGGTGAATGTGTTTATCAGGTTAGGCAGCCTCTTGGTGATGTCTTTAGGGGATGCACCTGAATCAGTTTGTTTGGTTAGGCTGAAATGTATGGGCAACCTCATAATGCAGAAAATGTTCAATATTTAATAGCAGGACCGCCCCCCCCCATAACTTTGGTTTATTTCTCTCCCACAAAACAACTCTGGAATTAGGTAACCTTAGGCCAGTACAGAAACTCAAAAAAATCAGCACAGGAGCCCCCCAGGGGCCAGTTCTCATCTGCCTTCCCTTGGAATACCTTAGTCTTGTGGTCCAGGCAGCTGTAGGAGCACCGCCGTATTCTTGCTCCTAGGTGCTAGCAGCGGGAGGACAGAAGGGTATGTATATATACCCTGTTCTTTTAAGACTTCCCCAAAGTCTCAGTCACCCCAGATTAGCCCCTAGTTGAATAAGGTGGGAAAACTCCTATATGGAGTTGCCTGGGCTCCTGATAAATGCTTCCAATAAAATTATTTCTGCTACTCTCTCTCCAATTAATTGGACTAGGAATCAAGTCCCACATCAAAACAATCATGCGTAGACCCGACACAAAGTCAGTCCCCAAAGTGAGTTGGTTTGAAAGCCTGTCCTGTTGAGGCTTTCAGCCCAACTGGGACTCCCCATATAAGTAATCCTATAAAGACCCAATCAGATCCTCCCCACGCAGAGTAGGGAGTCGCACATTCTCAGGCGATGCCCCCAGTGCTCTGTGTCCTCTATGGACTCTTTTGCACACCCTCAACTTGGAAGTTCTGGGAGCCCCAGGGGGCACCAGACTGAAGGTCATGCCTTTCCTACATAGTGACCTTAGCATGTGTTAATCTTGGATCTTCATCAAACCTGAAAGAATTATTATAGGGATTCTCAGTATCACAATTAATGTCAGAGACTTTCTTGGTAAACAGAGCCCTGGGAGAGAGTTGGGAAAGAGGATGATGTCCAGATCCCATCTTGATGGCTTCACCACTTTGACTCTTAACTAATCTGGGCTTCAAGAAGCATGGTCACTGTCATTTCTACCTGTCCTCAGAGCAACATAAGTCTCCTGATTCCTGTGGCCTCCCTACCTATATCTACCCATAATTGTTCATTCGTCAGGCATTGAAAATGATAAAGTTCTAATTTTCATTTATCAGTTGAAATACTTATATAAAGCAGCTCTTGCTCTTATCTAATATTTAGTGACCCAAAGGTGCAGTTCAAAAGTGTAGAGAAAGCGAGTGAAATAAAAAGCCCATCTCCTCTTTAGATACCTGGTTCTTCTTTAAAAAATTTTTAAATACTATCACAGAGAGCTGGATCTGGCTTTCCATTTTTTATAATTACTATCACTATTGAAACTAAAGTTTATTGAAGCTGTTCTTCATTGATGAGATTCTCAACCAGTTGGCTCCTGGGTCCACTTGTCTTAATCCTAGTTTCAGAAGCTTTTTCGCTCATCTTGTGCATTTCCTGTCTCACAGTTGGAGTCAGCTGTTTTCCTAATAAAGTTTGCTTCTTTCTAGTGAGAAATGGCATTTCAACACAGTTGGAGCATTAGGTTCACTGCTTCTGGGTTTATCATCATTTCTAGGCCTTTTCAGGATCTGGGTGGGTTGGGTAGCAAATATATATATATATATATATATATATATATATATATATATATACATATACATGCTCTCTCTCTCTCTCTCTCTCTCTCTATATATATATATATATATATATATATATATATATATACACACCTTTATTAGCTTCTTGAATTGGTACCTCCTTTCTTCTATGCCAAGAGCCCTGGTTCTCAAGGACAAAGAAGACAGTATATCCCACCATTATTCATTTGTTTTATTTCATACTGCATGCAGAGCAGGCACAAGGTAACATTACTAATCCTGCACTCATTATGATGGGCAAAAACATTTTAAAACATTTTTGTGTATGAGTTCTCCATTCCCCTGATTAAAAATAGTTTCTCTGTATATTCACAGTCATAGAGCTAGTATATCCTGTCCTCCCTCCCTTCACATAAACTTAGTTTCCCTATAGGTACTTGCTCCTCATAAGTGTCTGCCTGCTCATTTCAATTGTCCAAGATTGTTCCCTAGATTTCTTAGGGGGTATTATGGCACCAATCCCCCTAAGCTGCTGATAACAGTATGCCGATAGCTGTATGCTTGAAAGTCAGTTTTGCTAAGTCCACAATCCTTGGTTCACATTTTCTGTTCTTGAGTAGCTGGGACATACTTCATTTTCCTCTGGCATAAAGTATTATTGTCAAAAAGTGTGATAATAGCCTAATGTTCCTTCTCTTTTATGCCACATACTCTTTCTTTTCTAGTCGCGCAAAGTGTTTTTTTTCTTTTTCTTTTTCTTTAAAGCCATGCAATTTTATTAAAATACATCTTACAGTTGGTTGTTCTGATCAGTGTTCCCAGCTACATGATGTACTTTTTTTCCTCTTGAAAAGCCGATCATATTATCCTGATAAAATAGCCTTGTTTTCCCTGACAATATTATTTGCCCTGTAATAACATTTTGTCTCTTTTTAATAAAGCCTCTTCAGATTAGTGTTAAATGATAGATCTTTTCCACCTTTTTGCTTTGTTAATATAGAATTTTTTAAAGAAGTTATAAGTTCATAACAAATTTGAATGCATTCTCACATCCATTCTGGGTCTACTTACACACGGCCTCCCTCACTATCAATACCGTATACCAGAGTGGAGCGTTTGTCAAGATTAGTGGACTTATGCGGGCAGATCATTGTCACCCAAAGTCCATTATTTGCAGCAGAGTTCCCTCTGGGGATTGTACATTGTGTGGGCTTTCCAAAATGTGTGCTATCCAGCATCGCAGTCACTGCTCTGACAGTCCTCTCTGCTCCTCCTTTTCATCTCTCCCTCTACATAAACACCAAAAAACCACAGATCATTTTAGGGTCTTTGTATTTTTTTTTACTTTTCTGGAATGTCATATAGTTGGCGTCATACTATATGTGGCATGTTCAGATTGACTCCTTTCATTTAATCACATAGATTTAAGACTCCTTTATTTCTTTTCATGGCTTAATAGTCCAATTCTGTTTAGCATTGAATAATATTCCATTGCATGGATGTACCACACTTTATCTACTCACTTACTAAAGGACATTTGGTTGCTTCTAAATTTTGGCAATTATGATTAAAGCTGCTGTGGACGTTTGCACGCAGATATTTGTGTGGATGTAAGTTTTCCGTTCTTCTGGGTACATACCAAGGAACGTGATTGCTGGATCACAATATAGTAAAAACATGCTTAGTTTTGTAAGAAAGTGCCTAACTGTCTTCCAAATGGCTGCACCATTTGCACTCTTGCCAGTGGCAAATGGGAATTCCAGATGCTCTACATCCTCACCAGTACTGGGGTTTCCAGTGTTTTGGGTTTTGACTTTTCTAATGTGTGTAGTGGAGCTCATTGTTTTAATTTGCAATTCCCTAATGACACATAATGTTGGGCATCTTTTCATAGGCTTATTTGCCATCTGTTTATCTTCTTTGGTGAGATGTCTGTTCAGATCTTTTGCCCATTTTTTAACTGGGTTATTTGTTTTCTTAATGTTGAGTTTCAAAGGTTCTTTGTATATTTTGGATCGCTATTCTTCATCAGATATACCTTCTGCAAATATTTTCATTATAGTTTGTATTTTCCTACTTCTTTGCATGCCTGGTCAGAACAAGCTGTATTTTCAGGCATGTGTGCGCATCAGATACCGTTCCTTCTGATCTTTTCAGGGGATCGTTTCCCAAGCCTTCAGGTGGTCCTTCTATAAGCAACCTTGCCTCAACTACCACCACTTCCCTCAAATCCTACATCTGATATCCAATACTTTGAAATGGCTTCTTTCTCATTGGCAAGACCTAGGCTAATCACAAGCAGGAATGGGAGTAAAAAATGTGATTTCAACTAAGGTGAAATAGAGAAAGCTCTGGGTAGTTATTCAGTGTCTTTATTGTAGATCCTGGGTGTAAGTGAATGGTGTTTGCATTTGGGAAAGCAGGGAAGAAAGGGCTGCTTTATTTATAACTATTCAAAAAACATTTTTCCATGATAAAAGTCCTGCATAGATCCAGCATATATAGATCTCAAACCATTTCAGGCTCAGGAACTTGCAAAATTTTACACTGTATTTGCTTTGTTTTAAACCAACATGGTCTAGTTCCATATTCTCACATATGCCCAGGACTTTCAGCTTCGACATTCTGTCTTTATGGGTCTCAAAATATTTGATAGAGCTTTTATCACACACCTTCTTTGTAACCTTGGAGATAGAATTCAGGATTTCAATTGTCCTGCAGTACTACCCTAGGTAATGGGATTAGTATCACAGGATCCTAGAGTGCCCGACTTCCTGCTCAAGCTGTGTGCTCCTGCTGTGTTGCTTTTCCCAGATACTCATTCTTGAAATAAACCCAGAGCACTATAAGGCATTGGGCAATGAGTCTACTTAAACTGTCTGGAGCATGTTGTCACTTCTCTTTCTTTCCTGGTTTGTGGGGTTTTTCAGGCAGCATGACTTGTGGGAGTTCTCAGAATGTTTGATATAGGTGTTTGTGTGATATTTTTAAAATCAAAGATACAGGGAGCCAAGGAAGGAAGTGGGATTTCCAACTGAAGAAGGCTGTGGTGTTGGAAAACGTGGTGGAAATTGGATAAACTTTATTTCCAGATGGAAACAGTGCCCTCCTAAGGACTTGTCAGATGATGGTTTGCAAAACACTTGTATTCTTCAGTGGCCTGGGACAGCGTCCAAATGGGGTTTTTATGGCTTTAGAGTTCCACATGACCCAGTCTCTTTTCAAAATCACTTTCAAAGAAAATATATTTCAGAAATTAAAAGTAACTTCCAAAGCACCCTAGTTTTCATTTGTGTCTCTTAAAGATGGGGGATGCAATTTATCACCCCAGGCAACACAGGATAAAATCAATTTTTGACTCCTCCCCAATTCCTTCACATTCAGGATCCTCCAAAACTTGCCCTGGTATCGCTCCTTCAGGTTTTTTTCCACATGTGATTCCACTATCACTATTTTCTCCCTTGCTACCCACCAGAAATGGCTACAGGGTTTACCACACCTAGCAGCCTGTGCTGGGAAAACTGGGCTTCCATACATCATGGTTTTTCCTTGCTCCCCAAAGAAGGAAGTTGTGAAGTCACCCTAGAAATTGTATTCTTCCCTTGCTCTGAATGCTTTTCTTGCAAGTCAGTCCAAGCTAGAATTACTAATGAATAAAGCGCTCCTTCATGAGTTGGATCCCTAGTACCAAAAAAAACAAAAAACAAACAAACAAACAAACAAAAAAAACACTCCTTTTTATCACTCCTTATTTAATCAATGATGGAAAATGCATTTGAGAACACTTTCAAATGAGCCCCTGGGGTCATCAGTAATGATGAGATGGGGCCTAAGAGGCTGGACAAAATCAATAATTGCCAACCCCTGGTACGTAGGGTTTCCAAAGGGCAGATCTCTCAGCGAAGACTAGGTATGGCCCTGGTTACAGCAGAAGCAGAAATGTATGGTCCAGGCATCCATTTAGGAAATCTTTGGTTGTTTTTAGGTTTTTCCCCAAATACTTCGGTGCATGCATTAGTTTAAACCTTGAAGACAGATGAGACAAGTTGATGAGGTATCCGGTATTATTCAATTGCCTATAGGTGGGCTTATAGGTGGACCAAGGAGAGAAGGGAGTGGAAGTCAGTGACAGAAAGTGATGGCCAGCAACAGGGGCAGAAGAAAGTGATGAGTCTAGAAACCTAGAACCAACCAGTAACTTATACTCACAGATAGTATTATCAAAAGTCACACAAATTTTGTCCTAGAAAAATAGAGGTCCTGTGTATGACAGGCCCCCAGTGCAGAGGAGTTAGACAAGGATACAGTTACAATAAATGGGACCTGATAACAAGGAATAAGACAGAGCCTAATTGTAGGAATCAAGGGATGAGATACAAACTGGACCACAGGAGAACTGAGTCACTGGAGCCCCCAAAGTACAAAGCGTAAGTACCTGAGGTGCTTGACAGGAGATGCTACCTGGTACTGGTTAGAACATGGGCTGAGTTTAGAATCCTGGCTCTTTACCTCCCTTCTAGTGACGTAAGGCAATTCACATATTTTCTCCCAGTTCAGTTTTCTTGTCTCTAAAAGTAATTGCTACTCACAGAACAGGTGTAGGCATTAAATGACAGGACAGTTTCAAATCACTTGATACTGTAGAATAGAGTTGCTAAAAATAAAACTTTAGACATTATGTTCAACAGAGTACCATGGAACAAGGAACAGTTCATGAATCAGGCAGCCCCCAGAACTGAAATAGGTTCAGAGTGACCCCAAGGCAGTCTGTGGCAGAAAAATGGCAGTTTACAGAAAATGGAAGTGAGACACAAAGACAGCTGGATTGGTTAAGCTTGCTGTTTGTCTTATTTGTCAGATTGGCTGCCTGTACTTGATTGAAGCTCAGCAGCTGTGATTGGCTAAGACTCAGCTATGTGTTATGAGTTTGTTCCTGTCTGTTTACACATTAAGTTAGGTTTCATTTCAGTAAGTAGGGAGAAACATTTAGGCCAAACTTAAGTATAATAGGATAGTAACGCATATTAGCTCTTCTCCTTCTCTCACTACCATTATTATCATCTCATCTCATCCCCTCATTCTGATCAGGGATGGCCCTAGAGTCTGGGTACTGATTCTGCAGGTAAGTGTACAGAAATATAGGCACAAGATATGTACACATGGATAAACAAGATGGCTGCCACCTCAAGTTTGTTCATAAGTCAACCACTTGACCCATAGAACCCTGTCCATAAAGCTGTGCTATAACCAATGGCTTGGTTGCTAGGCTGGGCCACCATCCCTTCTCACTCAGCAGAAAGAGGCCAAGCATAGTGCTGAGTTGTGGTAGGGCCCCCATATTGACTTTTGAGTTTCGGACTAACCATCCAAGGAGAACACCTGAGAGCTGGGGAGGAGTGGGACTTCCCCTCTGAACCATGCTGAGCCCTTACAGGCCGCACTAGGGCTCTTCCAGGCTCATGTCTCTTGGCACTTCACTGCAACCTAATTCCTGGTAAGCGGCACTGCGCATCCCAATGTAGAAGCCTGATGTTCCAGGGTAGGAATGTGGGTGTCTGGATCTTTCTTGCTGGTAACCATTATCTTCTTCCTTCTCCACTGCTCCTGAGGAAGCTGCTCCACTGAGTGGGAGCATCTGTTCCTGCCATTTGCCAGCTGTTGTAAGAGAATTAAAAGCTCCATCTGAGGCTGTGATCATTTAATGATGAGCCTGTGAATTGGGGCATAACAATAGAATTGCCACCTCATTTTCAGGCTTCGATTAGTAGAGCTGACTTTATCCTGCCTGACTAGGCAACGGGCCCCACAGTGCAGTTCTGTAGAGGAATAGGTGGAATTCTCTAGGAGGGAGAGGGCAGAAGGAAGAGTGGCCCCAAAACTTGGTCAGATGATACTGAGCCAGAGGAGAGGCCATGGAAAGTCTGCTGCTCAAATTAAATGGGAACTGCAGTAGTAACTAACTCATCCCAAATTGTTGGAGAATGAGGAGATCTAAATTAATGCATTTTTAGACAACTGAAAGCAAATGCTTTTCCCCAAAAATGGAAACTTCTAAAAGCACATTCATCATTGTTCCATGCTGTAATGGAGTTGTCCTGAGAAGGCATGTAGAGCTATTGGCCCTGGAACTAACTGACCCTCAACTAATGTGTTTTTCTATTTGGGGACTCATTTTTTCCTCTCTCTCTCTCTCTCTCTCTCTCTCTCTCTCTCTCTCTCTCTCTCTCTCTCTCTCTCCCCTACCAGCTGCCACTTCTCAGTGGGCCATCTCCCAAGCATCTCTGACTCTATTTGCTTCTTTTACCTCTGTAGGAACTGAAGGCCACCAGAGAAAACCAGATGACCAAGCTGCAAGAGTTGTAATTTTACATCTCATTTTAGTTTAAATTAAGGTGGTTCTTCCTTTTTATTTCCATTTGTTTTTCTAAATTTATTTCCTCTCTATTTGTCATCACTGACACCTACCTCCCCAGAACATCCCATAACACATCACATTCTCTCTCTCTCTCTCCCTCTCTCTCTCTCTCTCTCTCTCTCTCTCTCTCTCTCTCTCTCGACCAAGGCCCTGGTCTGACCTTTTTCTCCATCTTGATCCCTACCAATCCTGTCCTTAGTTGTGATCTACAAAGATTCCTAGCATGAGCCACATCTTTTAGAAGACTCTGCCTTTCAAGGGAGGAGTCCAAGGGGCCAAGGGGATTGTCCCACTGGGAGCCCATGCCTCCTCTTTCAAGACCATGTCCTGGGTACCTAGGACCAAGGAATACCTGCCCAAGTGGCCCTCATCCAGAACCTCCTCTATGAGTCCTCCAAAGGGTTCACTGTGCTCCTGGTGTGTGTCCTTTCAGAAGCAGCTAGTGGCTACTGGTTGAAGGACTTGGATGAAGCTTGCATACGCTGAGGTCACACGGGCATGAGACTAAGTACCTCCATTTGTACCCTTGCCAAGGCTACACAAATCTTAAAGATGAGCTGAAGCCCTGCTTAATTCTGGAACATTGCAAAAACTTTGTGGATGACCCATCCAACATACCACTTAGCTTTATGAGTTTTTGATGTGCTCGATTCCAATCCAGATCTAACATTGCCCTGAACTTCATGAGGATTCCTGAATTCACCGCTATTTGGCACACCAAATACAGTTTTCTGACTCAGGTCATTCCCCTCCCACCCTCTGCTGTCTTGGAGTTCCTGAGGCTAAGAAACTTGGTCACTCTTTCAAAAATCTCCATCACCCTTTTCCTTCTCCTCCTTATAGCACCATCCATTGGAGGAAATCAAAAGCACCTTCTTTGGTAACCAACTTTACTTTTTGGATAAACGTAGAGATCTTTTAAAACATGGAAGTATCTATGAGGATCATTTGCAAGGTATTTTTTCCAGAAATTAAAAATAGCATCATTTAAAAGAGAGCATTTTAATGGGAAGGACATGAAAGATTCTTTTATTTTCCTCTTTAGTGTCTGAAAACATTTGATTATCAGCTCACCTAAGGTTCCCAAGCCACAGGGGTCCTAGGTTTTGCTTTAGTAAGGATAGCCTGCTGGGGAGGACTGACAAAATCAAATAAGGACAAAATATTATAGAGAAATGTGTGTTTTTTGGGTGATAAAAAGACTGTAGAAGTTTAAAAAGCAACAATAGACCAAAGATTTTTTAAAAAGGCCAAAACCTGTTTCTTCTTTATTTCCTTTGGGGAGAAAATGAAATGTCCTCCTAGAGGGATTTTATAGAACAAGTTTGCTTCTACAGCAGTGATTTTGTGGCCCTATTTTTGTGGTTTTCTAAGAGAAGCATTCCAGCTCTCTATAGGGTGGGTGTGCAGATATTTGGCAATGTCTGGAGATATTTTTGGTTGCCCCAACTTAAGAGAGAGATTCTATTGACATCCACTTAGTGGCTGGAGGCCAGGGACACTGTTAAACATCCTACAGTAGACAGGACAGTCCCCGTAACAGAGAACCACCCAACCCCAAATGGCAATGGTGCCAGGGATGAGAAACCCTGCCCTGTGCTATGGGATGAGATTGACACTAACTGCACTCTAGATTTCCATAAAAATAACCAAATGCAATAATGGTTCTTGATAGTCACAAGTCTAACCCCTGGGCCACTCTGACTCATGCATAAGGACAAAGCTGGTACTGTGACAGAAGCCTGAACATAGCCCGTGGATGATTTTTATGCTATAATTAATTTTTACATACTTTCCCCTCCCTTCTATGTTCCCAGCTGCCTTTTGTTCTTAAAAAAAGAAAACAAACAAGAACCACCCCCCCATACCCTTTATTTTTATCATTGTCTTTTCCCTTCTTTCTTTGCTGATGAAGTAAAACACAACACGATGGAGAAAAAGCATCATTACGGGAGTCTGCTGAGGATTAGTGATGGCTCCAGGAGCTCAGCAAAGCTGCTCTCTGAACTTCTAGAGAGGAAACACTTCATACCTAGGTGAAGAGGACAGGCGGAATGTGGGTATCACGATTTGTCAACTGTGCTTTCTCCTCTGTGGGTATTTCTGTGTTATTTATTTACTTAAACACGGAGGTACATATTTGAAGCAAGACTCTCCCAATCCATTTTGAACTCTTTTCCCCTGTGAAGGTCATGTTTCTTCTGTCAACAACATGCTCTGTTTGCCCTGAGCCCCAAATTACACTGAAAACGCCACATGTTTTCTTGAGATCTTTATTCCACATAAGTCAGCTAATGACCAGAGCAAATTTGAGAAGTTCAAGAAAAGGAACTCTCTCTTCCCATGGAAGGGAGTAAACAAACTGGAGCACAAGATGTCAGAAGCTAAAATCTGTACAAGGCTTAAATAGATGCCCTAAATCTGGAGAATGTCCTAGATCCACGAATGGACCTCCATGCAGCTGGCAGCTGGCACCTATTCGACCATGGGCATGTAGGATGTGGATGTAGGTAGAAGAGGACGTTGCAGACCCAGAAAAAGGTGAGAGAGCTTCTTCAGCATGGGCCGTGATGACTAAGGCCTTCCATAATGGCCCATCCTTTCCCCCATTTTGCTGTGAATTTTGTCTCTTGGCAGTGGAAAGACGGAATGCAGATGTAACCAGACCTGTCCCCTCTTCCACCTCACCCATGTCTCCTACTACTTGTTCAGGCTTGTCTGAAGCCAGCGACATGGGGTAGCCCATAGTTAGCTTTTTGCATTATGTTCCCTGGGTCTGAAAAACTTTACATCCTCTCCCATCTGGGAGAACCGCTTGCCTTCAACACCTTGCTAAGTCAGCATCACTCTGATTGTTTACCTGATGGACAGCAAACCACCCCCATATTTCTGTGTCCATGCAACTGATGCTGCAGGCACCTCATTCACATCCCCTAGGATTACCCGGAATTCAGCTAGAGATGAATGCATAATCTCTGCACGCATCTGTGGCTTTGTTCCTCAGGCGTCTGTGTCTGAACTTAAGGGCTCTCTCTGACCACGGGAGCATGTCATTCCAGCACAAGGAAGGCAAAGTGCCAGGGAGTCACTGCCCCAGAAGTGCCCTTTAACCAGTGAAGGACAGGAATTCACTGATATTCCAAAGGATGTCCTAGACTGTGTCACACTGGACTTCCAGCAGATCTCAGCACCAATGTTTTCCCACTCTTCAATGCACTTGTGACTGCATTTTCTTTCTTCTCTGCTTCACTCTGTCACTCCCTCTTGGATCACCTCCCAAATAAATAGTATCCAAATCTTTACTGCAGGATCTACTCTAGGGGGAAAGCTGTGTGCCAGCTTCCATTATCATTCGGTGATGGCAAACCTACGGCCATTTGTTGTCATTGACAGCTCTAAAATGTTTGCCATCATTGAATTCTAGTTGCTCTATATTGATGTGTTTCCAGGTACATATGTGTGTGTGTGTGTGCATGAGTGTGTGTGTGTGTGTGTGTTAGCTCTTTTGAGGGCAGCACTATTTGTTGTTTATTTTTATTTATTTAGGTGTCAGTGGAATGCAGTAAACACTTTGTAGATGCTTGTTGAGATGACCTGAGGGGGAAACTGAAGATCTTATAGAACAAACTAGTGGGCACAGAGATGATAGTGAAGGAAGTTATTTAGAGAAACTGAATTGTAAGGGGAAACCTGATTAATTAATGAGAATGAAGAACTCTCCGGACAGCAATCCTAAAATGCACCTGCAGAAGGCAATTTGTCCAAGCAAATGAAAGTGGCGTGATAACTGAGGGAGAGGTGAACCTCGTGTTGGCATTTAGGTGGCCAAGAAATTTCAGCTGGACAGAAGGTGTGGACTGGACTGCACACAGAGACAGGGTGGAAGGGTGACTTGGGTCTCTTTGAGGACAGAACTCCTTGGGATATTACCCCTACAGTGATGTTTGAAATTACATGAAGGTTTGGTCCTCTGAGAGCTTGCCGCCTGCTCGCCTGTCACTTCTGCTCATCCACAAATGTTAGCCTAGGGGAGAAGAAGCACTATTGCTCTCTAAGGCTAAGCAAGGGCTGGGCTGTAGAACCACTGGGGACAAGCTAGGGAAGGATGATGCTCTGAGACAATGTTTCCAGGTGGAGGAGGCAGGAGCCCTAGGAGCAAAGCACTTGGCTGTTGTGTGAATATTGTGGGTGGTTTCATCACAATGCTGCAACTCTCCTTATTTTTTCTCTATATCTTTTGTTTTCATTCTTTTGTGATCTTGTAATCTTAATAAAGCAACTCAACTGATGTGGAGATGTGAGATAAAGCATTTAATTTGATGAGTGCTTACTGACATCTACTGAATACTGGGGCCTCTACCAGGCCCTAAGGGTAGAGTGGATAAAAATATAAACCTTACCCCCAAAGAACTTTCAGTTTTGCAGGACCGTATTGTTAGTCCTGCAAACCAGACTCTATCACAGCACATTTCCAGGAGAGCACAGAGAAGGGTGCTGTTAATTCCAGAGAGGGGAGAGGGCAAGGGTAGCTTTAGAGGAAAGCTGAGATGGGAGCCAACTTTTGAAGCAAAGCAGGGATTTCACTGGGAAGCGAAGACAGGCAGGCATTTCAGATATCCATTCATCTGTTCATGTGCTCACTTTCTTTGCTGGATATTTCTTGGGTTCCTGTTACATAGCAGATGACAATAATGAATAAGATGACAGTTCCACTGGTTAAGGCAGAGAGTCCAGCACTAGAAGCTGACAAGAAGCAGGACGTGATCATACAGTGGGACAAGGACAAGGGAATATTTAGCACACTGTGTGTGGCCCACTGTATGGTGCAGTATGCTTCCAGTCAGTAAGACACAGGTCTGGGTGACAGTCAAACGTGGAGTCCTAGGAGATGACATCCCAGCTGAGACCTGAAGATGGAGCAGGCACTGGCCAGGACAGGACCAAGGCAGAATGACTTTGGCCAAAGGGTCTTTCTGGGCAAAGGCAAGGGGTCAAAAGTCTCTTTTAGGAGGGTGGTAGGGGGGGTGAGATGCCACGCTGGAGAGGTAAGTAGGATGAGGTCATGGAGGGTCCTGGATTTATTCTGGGAAACAATTGCAAGACCCTAAGCATCGCATGGCCCGTTCAGGTTTGCATTTTAGAAAGATCACTGTGGCAACCGAATAGAGAATGGACTGAAGAAGAGGAGTAGAGGTAGGATGACTGGTTTGATAGTGGCTGCATAATTCAGGTGAGAAGTGATGGGGGCTAGAATTGAGTGATAATGTTCATTAGGGAAGGGGAGACATACCCAGCAGCACAGCCACTCATCCAGGAGCACCCGAGAATACAGTGGAGCTGAGAGATGCCCCGTAAGTTGGTCATAGCCCAGAATGGATGGCAGAACTGATGGGAATCAGGGCTGGAGCCCAATGTAGGGACTTCCAATGCTGTGATAAGGAGTCTGGAATTCACTCGAGACACTGGCAATCCACTGAAGGTTTGAAAGAAAAGGAGATCATAACTCTGACGTTGCCTTAGGATGGACTAGCAAGAAAAGAAACCATCACCACTTTAAAAGTTGATTTAATAGCCTAAATGTAAATAGGCCAGGTTGTTGAATCTTTGTGAACCTGTCAAATGATATCTGGCCCAACTATGAAGTGGATATGGTATTCTTTAAAATGCGGAAAATGGTTACACATCTAGTTTATAGGACTGCAAGGATTATGAGAATCAGTGAATTAGAATACACAGTCCACTCACCAGGGTTCTTCAGGAGAGCAGAATCAATTGGCTCATTCGGCTATGGAAACTGAGAGACCCATGATCTACCATCTGAAAACTGCAGGCCCGTGAGGCCTGTGGTGTGGTTCCAAGGCCTGAGAGCTGGGGGACAAGGTATGAGCTCCATCCAGGTTTGGGGGCCTGAGAACCAGGCATGCTGAGCACAAGCCCAGGTCTGTGTTCCAGCTTGAGCATCAGGTACAGAGCAAATTCAGATGGCGCACGCTTTTAATCCCAGCATTTGGAATGCTGAGGTAGGTGGAGTGCTGTGAGTTCAAGGCTGGCTTGGGTTACAACATGAGTGCAAGACTGGCCTGAGCTACATAGTGCAACCCTGCCTCAAAAAACTGGGGCTGGGAGTTTGGCTCAGTGGCTTAAGCACCTGCCTGGCAGGTGTGAGGTTGTGAGTGCCATTCCTGGTGCCACACACAAAAAAAAATTTAGCCTTCTCCCTTTTTGTCCTACTCAGTTCTCAACAAATCAGTGTAAGCCCCAAGATTAAGGGGAGCCATCTGCTTTACTTAGTCCACTAATTGAAATACTAATTTCTTCCCGGAACACCCCGCTCCCCACAGGTGCAACCTGATGTAACAGCCCTTTCAGTCACCTAGACACATAAAGGTAACCAGCACACACAGAAAGCACTTGGTGTTAATCTTACTTATTTACTTTAATTGTTATAAGGATTAAACTGAGTAATGTATGTACGTTTCTCAGCACAATGGTATATATATTTTTAATCAATAAATGATAACTATTACTGTTAATTCTAGCATTTGTTGTCAAATGTTGAGATAATGAACTTGTGTTATACAAGTAGAGAGACAGAGGAAGGACTCATGTCAGTTATGTAATGCTGAATAGAAACTTTGAGAAAAAACACTTTCCAAAAATGGAAGAGAAGTCAGGCGTCATGGCCCACACCTGTAATCCCAGCACTCCAGAGGCTGAGGCAGGAGAATCATTGCAAGTTCAAGACCAGCCTAGGCTACAAAGTGAGCTCAAGGCCAGCCTGCATAGTGAGACCCTTTAGCAAAAAGCAAACAAAAACCACAAAACTGAGAGAGAGAGAGAGAAAGAGAGTTTCTTTTTATTGTGTAGAACAGTTGGATTTAGGAAACTGAGTTAATTTACTTTGAAACATAATTTTTAAAAAATGAGCATATGGTGAAAATTATTTGATAGGTTTCAAAATCTTATATTTGAATATCCTAATTTTTTTTAACTACAAAGACTTACTGTCAGTACAAATGTTTGCAAAAGTCAGTTATTTTTACACAGCCTAGATTCTTTTTGTTACATAGATCTTTCAGAGCTTGCCTTTTTTGGGTCAATGAAACATCAATTGGTTTATTTTTTCCATTACCTGAGCAAGAAATGTGTTTACCCTAAAAAACAAATAAAGCAGAAGATGAGAAGTACTCTATTTGAAATCTTTGGCTCAGCTCTCTAACCTCAACTCCACAGCCAGCCTCAGGAAGAGCCACCATCCTGGGGGAGTCTAGGCCCTCCGGAGTGATGCACAGCCTGTGACCCAGGTTTCGGGTCATTCCTAACCCAAGGTCCTATAAAGGGATGAGCCAGGGTAAACCTTCTCCCTGCACAGAATATGTAAACACATAAGAATGTGAGCTTCTCTTCCATTGTGTCAGAATGGCTGGAATTTTTACAAGACAGTTTTTAAGGTTATGGCTGGGTGAAGAGCTGAATACCCCCCACAGGAACAGTTGGGGAATGAACACCCCATCAAGAGGGTGCCTTAAACTCTACGAACTCCCCCGATGGGTAACGAAGCAATAAGCAATACTTGTGCAGGCCTGTGAAGTTATTTTCCTCCTCACTCTCTTGGTTATTCTCGCTTTCCATGCCCCTGAGAACAACATGGTGGCCCTTGGGCCGTGTTTACTCAGCAAGTCCTGGTGTCCTGAGGAGCCTTGTTCGCTCCATACTCTGTGTTCTTTTGAGAGCTGGCTCCAAATTGGCCCCAGGAAGGATCTTATTACTTTTCCAAAACACTGGGGATCATCATTTAGACACAAGCGTAGAAACTGCCTCAATCATCCAGTTAAAAACAAACAGAGCCATCTGGCTAGGAAGGAAGTTTCCTTTGCATTGCTCGCTTAGTAAGGTCCGTGTTACTCTATTGATATCCATAAACAAGACTGAACTTCAAACTACATCAATATTTGGGCTCCTGACTTGCCAATGCAACGTCAACCTCACCTAACTTGGTACTAAAATTATACCGGCTACCTGCACACTTGTTTTCCTTATTTCTCTTCTGTTTTGGAAATGATGATTTTGAGCTACAGTTGAGAAATAAAGGAAAAATGAGCAGCAGAGTAAGAACATTTGGAGCACTGAGGTGAAGGTACCAATCTCCGTCCCCTCTTCCTGTCCCATTGACCTAACTCATGAATGCGCAGAGGCTGTGGGCCGTATCTATGGGGTGTCACCGTAGTTAAAACCACATTTGAATGGTAGCACTTACTGGGATTTCTTTACATTTTATCTCCTCGATGATTTATAGATTGATCTTCCAAGGGTAGCTTACGGGTTTCAAGAGAAAGCAAACTTGTAATTTAGTTAAGATATTGAGTGTATGGAATAAATCAGGACTAGCAATAAAAGAAAGGAAAAAATGTAGGATATTGTTGGTTAGTGAGTAGGAATTGACTGTTGAGCTTTATTAGGAGGTTTCTGCTTAAACATAATCCAGAACATTGGCACTGAGTTTTGTGTCCAATTCTATTATCCCTCATCATGTAATTTTGGATAAGTCACTTAAACAAAAACATCTTGGAGTGGACAGAGCACGGTTTCTGGAGTCAGACAGATCTGAGTTTAAATTCTGGGTCTGCTACTTAAATAATGACCTTAAGCCCATTAACCTATCTGAGGCGGTTTCCTCATCGACCAAAAGGAGAGGATAACTCTTACCTCAGAAGGTTTAATGAAGAATAAATGAGATCGTGTCTGTGAAGTTTCTTCTATTTCTTCTTAAAATCTTTTTCCAGCTTTAAAAGATTAATCATATCTGCCACTTACTTGTCTAAACAGCCTGTTGGGAAGATTAGTTGTTGCCTAGAAACCACTTTTGGTGAGTAAAATAAATCAGTTCACAATAGAACTGTTGTTATTAAGAACTAAGTAGTGCAAATGCCCAGGGGCCTGAGGAGTGGGTGGGATTTTCTGTGTTTTGTGCAATGCATTTTTATAGAGAGAAGTTCAAGGACAAGTAAAATTTGTCTAAGAGTGACATTTTGAGCATCTGCTTTCAGTTAAAAGGCAAAATTTTCTGATTTTCAAGGCTTTATGATGGCACATGAGTGAAAATATTCAAATACAATGATTCTGGGTGTCTGTGTTATAAAACATATGTTACCAAGTTAAAATTCTGACTCCTCCATTTCTATAAGCCAAAGAAATAGTACATGTACATATGCACTTGGGGCAAAACAGAATTCTATTTGTAGTCAATTTTACAAAGATTTTAAACTCAGATAAACTTTTCACAGGCTTAAAGAAATATTTTTACAAACACAATTGCAGCTATATTAATGTTTTTGTAAATAGAGTCCAAGAAATTTTGCAGAACCTTTCTTCTTCTTGTCATAAAGCTCTATGACAAATAATTTTTCTTTTGCTAATGACTAATATCTCAGAGAATTTCTATTCAAGTATAAAGCTGACAGTAATATCAACTTTCAGGATCAAAGAGGACTGTTTTGCTCCTAAGATAATATGTGAACTCTCCATTATGCAGTAGGAAGCCTGTCATACTGCTGGCCCCAGGAACCATGCCCAGGACAGTCCCCAGGGAGTCTTCATAATGTGAAATTCTAACCCGAACCTTGTTCGCGAAAAATTCATTTCTCCTGAAAACTAGTAAAGTTCCAGGGACTTTGAAAATCTGTAGAGTTTGTGATATCAAAATGCATATATATATATATATATATATATATATATATATATCAGTAATATATCAGTATTGAAGGCATACTATTAAATAACTTTTTAAGTCTTATCCTTAGTACTTCTTTACAAGCTCCCAGTTTTGTCCTTTAAATAATGAACAGTTGAGCCGAGCATGGTGGCGCACTCCTTTAATCCCGGCACTCAGGAGGCCGAGGCAGGAGGATCATTGTGAGTTCAAGACCAGCCTGGGCTACAAAGTGAGTTCAAGGCCAGCCTGAACTGTATAGTAAGACCCTGTCTCAAAAAATAGGACTGGGTATTTAGCTCAGTGATGTAAGCTCCTGCCTGGCAGGCATGAGGTTGTGAGTTTGATCTCTGGTATCAAAAAAAAAAAAAAAAGGAAATAATAATAATGGACAGTTGTTACTTGATAATTATGTACCTAAAAACTCAGAAATTTTGCCAAGTTTACTAATACCGTTAATTTTCCAACTACATCACTTTTGTAAACTGAATGAAAACTGGAAGATTTGAGAAGTCTTGCAAACAATAAGTTTAATAAGCAAGTTAAAATTCTTTCTATTGTGAAAAAGAGGGACACACTAGATTTAGAAGGCTTTCTCAACTCATTGTTTCAATGATATAAAAGAGGTAAATGTACTAGTACATATCCAATGTAGGTTAGTTGTTTCTTCTGTTAATAAAAATGTCACTCCTTTGGCTTAAATACCAAATGCCAATAAAGCATTTCCTTCATGGAAAAGTGAGGTCACTTGGTTCATCCAATCCCAAAAGCAGAGGTTTAGAGCTGACCTGTTGAAGCTAAACTCCGATTTATGGTCCTCCATGTACAACTTAAGCCCATGACCATGCATTTTTTTTCAGAATGTATTAGTCTTTCTTCCTACAACCTCAATTATGAGATTTATTGGAAAGTTGGAAATTTTCATCTCAACAGAGAGACTTCTACCATAACATAATGCATAGAGAAATAAAATTTATAATTCTCTAGGCAGCTTTCATTATTTGGCCACTATTAAATGAAATGAAAACTCTGGATGGTTTTGAGAACTCTGTAGTAATCATACAGGATATACTGACATCTGGTGGCATTGATTAAGCACCAAATTAAGTAAATACTTCCAAATTAATAGGCAGCCTTGTGATATAAATTATAGACTGGATCGTTTTTAAATATTTGGAACTGTTTTGCAGCTTTTGTAAATTCTATTTTAAAAGACTTTGATTTTTCTCTTATAGTATTTATCGTCTGACCTAGTCCAGTCATTTAAGCATTCAGTGAAAGTTACATTTTAAGATTATTTAATCTTAAATTAGCAATGATAAATGTGAGCCATTAACTAATTTAGGATTTCAATTTTAATTATATGGTCTAAATGATAATCAATTTTAACAGGTTTTCCTGTTTTGTTTTCAAAGAACAGTTTAAAATGGGATACATGTGATTCTTCTAATTTCTTGCCTAGAAGCCAAGAGTGATGAGCTGCCTACAGTAACAATGGGGTGTGGTGTGTACAATTTCATGCTACTAAATCATTTGACTTTTCAAAAATACATCTGATCAAATCTAGGAGAGAATTACCATCATCCCCTTATTAGCATGACTCTCTCCAAAGTTACCCATCTAGAGAAGTAAAACAATAGTTTCCACCCTGCCTTTCAGAGTGAAAAGCAAAGACAGATTTCGATTTGCCCGAAGCCAGTGTAAGATCCATGAACAGAATCCGGGAGTTGCTAACCCTTGGTTCTTGCCACCTTTTGATGTGTGTTTCCATTTAAGATGAGTGACATGTAGTCAGTTGTCATGGTTTTAAAAGATCTCTGTAAGGTCTGGCTTTTACATCAAATTCTGGGCTAAAATTATGTTTAAATTTTGTTCCCTCTCATCTTTTCCTGGTTTTGATTATTTTTTAAGAGTAGTTGATGGTCTCATGACACGAACCTTCTATTTTGTAGTTTGTGTCTCGTGTTTTGCATTTTATGTGAAACTGTGGGTTTGATCTTTGACCTCTGTTTACTGTAATACTGATTTGCCACTAATTTGATAGCAGGCCATAGGGATCTACTGTAAACATGCTGCTCACTTTACATAGCTCTGTTTTACTCTTAAGTGAAGAAATATGTGTGTAGAATATAATTGAGAGGCTCTTGCAGAAGTAATAAAAACCACATAAGTTTTTAACTTTCTAGGTAGCACTCAGATTAATATAATCACTTTCTATGATGGAAAGGCCTAGTAAATTGAGAGGAAGTCATCAATGTAAATAGGCATAACCTAGCATTTAGTTTTGCTTAGTCAATATACTCATCCAGAAATGTGAAAATATGATGTGGACCACACAGCTCTGTCTAAGCTGGCTGGGGGTCTGGACCCATGGAAGTCTAATCATGGGTATGGTCGGCGTGAGAGATGAGCCCCACCAGGTATCATGCACCAGTCCTGGAGGGTCAGAGCAACTGAGGAGGAAGCATGCAGCTCGGAGACACAGGGTCCCCAGGAACATGGCTCTAAGTGAGAGTGGCAGAAAGTGGGTGGTTTTTATTTCCCATTTATTAGACTTTACAAAGGCAAATGTGTTTGGCTCTCAGCCCGTAGCCAAGGAGAAAGGAGAAGACCTTGGAGAACATCAGGCAGGATTTGTCTTGTTACAGCTGCACCTCTGGGCACAAGCCAGGAGAGCATGGAGCCACGCTGACCTCAGGAAGGTGGACTACGGCCAGGCCAGCATTTAGAGAGGAAAACACGCCCTTTCTCTCACTCTGTGTTGTGCTGAATGCTTGTGCATTGCTGGCCTGAAAAGTAGAAGGTACTAAAGTGTTGTCTTATCGGTACATTTTCCAAGTCTTAATTTCTTATGGGCTGGTTTATGTTGTGCCCATTTTCAGATTGGTCAGCCCTTAGGACTCTGGGCTGCAGTTAAACATGGAACATGAGTTGTTGCCTTTGGAACACTTTGATTCAATAGAAAAGAACGTACTATTAAAAACACATTTGTCATATTCAACCTGGTTCACTTTTTCAGTTTCATCTAATTTCTCTTAATCACATTCGCAGATAGCAAGAGAATGAAATCATTTGTTTGTCTCACAAATATTTATCAAATTCCTGCTTCCTTTATGCACTAAGACATCAACTGTGAAGGAGAAAAAAAATTATATGGTACAAAATTTCTGGTATAGGACATATACATGTGCACAATTAAAAAGCAACTCAAGAATGTCACTATGCAACTGCACATGAGATGCTGCAAAACGCAGCAGGACTTTGAGGAAAAGAAGTGATATCCAGAAAGTTGCACAAAAAGGAGCACTTGGAATGGGAGCTCCAGAAGGGTTTGCTCACAGAGACCAACTCAACTAGAACTTGGGGTGGCATTCCACAAGGAGAAGGGAGAGACGTGTTTTGGGAACAAGTCTAATTTAGAGGAAAAGCTTCATGAATCTGTTATTAGGTACAGGAGACAGGAATTTCAGCTCTGAATTCAGCCCCTAAAATGCTGACTTATAGCCAGTCTATTCAGTCAGCTATACCTGAGCTCCAATCCTGTGAAATAGGAATATTAACAACTCCTCTCATTTGACTGAATGAGCTATGAAGCATGAAAATGCTGTATGATAGCTTCATGAGGGTCAGAGTAGAGCACACCAGAAATGCCAGCCTGGGTTTGACTTAAATTGTTGAAGTAATAAGAAGTCAGTGACGATCTTTGAAGAAGGGAGTGAACGACATGATGAACAAGGTGTAAGGAACTTAATTCCCTTCTCCAACTCCCTCTTGTAGCCTGGCAATCAGTCTCCCTTCTCTGCTGACAATTCCCTGTGATGTCAGTTCAACATCTCCTGCAGGCACTGAGAGAAAAATCCATCCCAGCTTGGGGAAGGGCTGTGTGTGCCTTGAAGTAATCATGCTATGTAAATCAAAGGTCCTGCTACAGCTCAGTCCTCATAGTCACTTAAGCATATCTATTGTTTTTGGAACTTCTTCCAATTTATTCACATTTCGAGATGCTTCACACTGTGTATGGAGCATTTTTGTACTGTATCAAACCAAAAAGCATCCTTGTTTTATGATGTGCTGTCTTTGGCGAGGCAGCTTCATAGATTATTAGTCCCTTTCTTCATTGTGCTGCCCTGCACACTTCTAAGCCCCTCTAATCTTTCTAATATTAGTCACCTTTCAAGATGAGTACGTTTCCGAATATTTACTCTTTCTTATATTTAAATTTCAGTGAGCAGTAAATTTATGACCTTACACACATTACAGAGCTTAACTTAGTGATGAGTCATTTTGCTGCAACAAATTGGAGCATCATTAAATCTCCAAAACCTTCATCGAATGCAATCAATTTTTTAAAACATCTTGTCCAGTTTTGTTGTTCTTTTTTTTTTTTTCCTCAACCAGTTGAAAGGTTTGAAGAAAAAGGCAGTATCTGAAGTCTTTCTTAATGCCAGGAACATTTCTATGATTTTTAGTTCCTATTAGTCTGGATGGAGAAAAAAAGGAATGAATGAATTAAAATAACTGGGTCTGGCAAAAAGACATTTCTCTGTATTATTTATCTAGTTCAGGAATTGTCAAAGTTTTTCTGTGACAGATCATGTAGTAAATATTTTCAGGTTGGTGGCCATACAGTCTTTTGACAACTACTCAACACTGCTTTTGCAGTGTGAAGTAGCCACACACAGTATAAAAATGACAGACAAAACTGATTTTCTGATAAATGAAAAAATAATTTTACAGAAACCAGCAGGATTTGACCTTTTGGGCTGGTCTCATTCACTTGTTCTCAAACTTTGATGTGTATCAGGATGA
The DNA here is from genome assembly GCA_004363535.1 of Dasyprocta punctata. Classification (NCBI taxonomy): domain Eukaryota; kingdom Metazoa; phylum Chordata; class Mammalia; order Rodentia; family Dasyproctidae; genus Dasyprocta; species Dasyprocta punctata. The sequence goes on along the minus strand of RJWM01017394.1, from coordinate 5,419 downwards.
CCAGAGCAACTTGTGACCAAAAGAAAAAAGCACCTGACCCCACTTTTTGATTCCATGGGTTTGGATTGGGGCTGGGACCTCCCAAGTGAATCAGATGCAACAAAATTGGAGAATGTCTGCTCTTTTTTCTTCAAAAAGTATAGCTCCAAAGTCTAATATCAATGGTTTGATTTTGATAAGAAGTTCGTCAAAGGCAGCCTTAGACAAGAGATAAAGTTGGACCAATGAAAATTAGCATACTTTAAATGAAAAAAAATAATTTCTACATTCCTAGGATGTTATGGCTCAGTAATTTTGTTCCATTATCCCAGCATCAAGTTTTGTAAATCATGTAAATGGTGATAATTAAATAAAGTATGTAACGATGGCCAAATAATATTTTGGATTTAGCCTTTAAGGTGGAAATTGAATTTAAATAATCCCAACCAATTTTTAAAGGTTTATTAGCCTTCCAAACTCTAAAAGAGTTTACTACTACTATTATTAAAATTATCATAACCAAAAATTATTTAATAATATGAGCTTTACAGTCCATAAAATACCCACATTGTTTTAGCATAACATCAGTTGATACTTTATAAATCTGGATCTAGACTTTTTCCAAAATCTTGTTGAAAGCTACTCAGCAAAGCAATGAAAAGATAGAAAATATTTTTTTCCATATAGAAATTGAGAGGAGCATGGGTCCCGCCCTGTACAAAAGCATTTCTCATACCGAGAAAAGAGATTCAAATTATAAACAGATGGACAATCACATGGCAATCAATTAAAATATATCAGGTGAGGTCTGGTTCCAAATTTGAATTCCATTTTTGCTGGCTAACCCTGCAGTTTCCTTAACAGTGGGATGAGCGGCTATGTGGAACCATAAGCTCTAGGCCATTCCCTGCCCTCCAACAAAGACCGCTGCCTAAACAGAGAGAGAGCTTGGCACCTAAGGAGCCTTACAGTGCTTTTTGGCCCATCTGCCGGCTGGTGGCAGTGGAAGGGATAGTGAGCCGTAGCCCTTCTTGGCTTGTGGATGAGTTCCATTTGGTGCGCCTTTGTTATTCAAAGCTCATAATTTTAAAATTTTATTATTTTCCTTCTTTTCTCTTAGCAACATGCTGCCCGCTTGGCATGCTACAGAAACACAGGCTAGGTGTTTTGTTTGGTTTGGTTTGGTTGCCAGAATTTAAGTCCTGATTTTTATCAGTAGATGGTGAATATATATGTGTAAATTGCCTCATGTGTCTGCCCGTAAATTTTTGATAAATGGAAAAATAACATTTGTTTACTTAATGACAAGACAACAAACAGGTTAACCTTGTCTGTGAGACAGTCGGATGTTGGAATAGAGAAAATTCAATAATGTGATATTTTAGATAGCTTTTGCGAGAGATACAAAGCTGTTTTAAATATGTGGTTAATGATGCAAGACTCTCATGCCTGCATAATTAAGAAATGATTTTTGGTACTTGCATTTGGCAAAAATAAACTAACTTATAAATGCATACTTAATAACTTAATAACAAAATAATGATCTGTGTATGTTTCCAAATCCTCTTAAAACCCAGAGAGCCACTTCCCAATGATGACATATTTAGTACTTCTTAGTTTTTATTGGGAAAAGCTGCTAATCGTCAGCTTGTTCTCACTAACGTGAGTATTGGTGAGCTCAGTGGTTTCATTCAATGCAAGGTGAACCACACTGAGACCATTTGTGAAGCTGCTGGTGACACTGAACAAACACATCTTAGCAGCGCACGTGATGTTTGTCCAAGCCAAAGCTGTCGATACCGTTCCAATGTGTGGTCAGTAAAGCCCATAGTACTCTGGAACTGATTCTTAGAGGTCAAACTCATAGCTTCATTTTTTTTTAAAGTAGTGAAATAAAATGCCTTGATGTTAGCTTGATTTATTTTTTCCCAAAAGAACAAGCATCATGACCTAAAAGTACTGGCTTACTACCAAAATGATATTTTACCTTTAAAGTCACAATACTCCTGTACAATTACATTCCCTGGGATTGTATTCTCTCTTCATTTTGAAATCAGTTTCTGTGTTTTCTCTCACATTGAGATCCAAGAAGATAATATTCACATCACATCTAATCTATGTCTTCCAAACCTCCTCGGTTTTCCTTTTGAACTGTAAGTTAAACAATGAATTGCTCATTTATACCTACTACTTAGAAGAAGGGGGTTTTAAGCAGTTGCTTACTTTTCCACGTGAGGTAGTACCAACAACACAAGGATCATTTTGCACAACACTTTCCGAGTCCATTTCTGAAAGGGAAGTGAGTAAAGCAAAATAAAGAAAGACTTTTCACATAAATGTATACTTCCTCCTTCAGTGTTTAAAATCATGTGATCTTCCTCCACTACTCTACCTGCCAAACTCCTAGTCATTCTTTGAGACCCTCCTCAAGTTCTACACACTCAGTAGTGTTCTCAAATTTCCTCAGCTCAGACAACTAGACTATGGCTTGGTATATGTCTGACAATCTACTGCACATGGATTTGCCTCCTGTTGTTTCACATCTGTGTTTCACGGTGTGCCCGAGGTCACAAGCAATCCATGAAAGCAAGCACTTGTGAGGAAATGAAAACTCATGGCTATTTCTCCTAATGCTGTGCCCCTTCTCTTCACATCATGCCTCGCCTTGAGCATTGCTCTGATCCTCTTCACTCAGAAGAAAGAAAAGATTGTCCTTTCCCAAAAGTCTATAGCTTGATGTTTCACAGGCCGCCAAACTCCTTTGCCTCCCCGTAAGTTACCTTTTTTCTTACTGGTTCTCCTGCTCCTTGAATGCCCTTCTCTGTCTTTTCTATGGCCTCCTCCTCCACTTCCTCCTCTTATTACTCTTTCAGTTTCCAAGTTCCCCTGAGCTCACAATCAGCTTCCTTTTTCTTTTGTCTTCTCCAGCCGTATAAATGACTTCGTTTATACTCAGGATTTCAACAATGACTTCAGCATAGATTACATAGCTCAAGTCTCTAGCCGGGCTCCATTGCAGTGTGTTCCGGTGCCTCCATAACATCTACAATATATTTTAAAAGAAGAATTCCTCATTTTTCCTATATCAGGAACTCTTCCTACCTTATCAAGTTAACCCAAGCTAGAATCTCAAAGCCATCTTTTTTCTTCCTGCAGCCCCATTCCGGCCAAGTTAAGGGTCTGTCCCCTCTTCTCTAATCCCGGTGGCAACTTTCTAACTCAGAGTCTCTTCATCTCTCTTCTGTACAATTGCTATGAAAAGTTAATTCTTTTTCTCACTTCCAACTGTTCCCTCCAACAGTCCTCCTACACATCAGATGAAACCAGTGGGGTACTGATGGCAAAACGAAGGATTCAGGGCTAGGCAAGCACCTTGACCTTACACGGAGAGGAAACACGGGTTTAAGGACTGAGGTGGAAGAGATTTTTCAGGAAATAGAGGTAGGAGGAGAAAAAGAGACACAGGGAGAGCTTGACAGTCAAGGAGGAGAAACAAAGAGAGTCCAAATGCTTAAGGGGGAAAAGCTATTTCTCTCGCTTTGATATGTTCTGTTTTCCTACCATTGATCTTTTTATCCTATCAACAGGAATAAATGGCACGTAACTTTAAAGCCGAAAAACTAAGTGTGGTGGTTGGTCATCTCATTCTGGCTTTTAAAATTTGTTATATCTGTCAAAGTGATGGTCCTGAAAGGATTGGCAGAATAGAAAGTGAACACAGTGTCAAACAGATCATAAATCTAGATCCTGAGAATGGATTAAAGTGTGAAGCATAATCACTACAGTATCAATCTCAACACAGCATTATTTATACTTATTGTGTACATTTATCCATAATGCTGATGCAAAAACATCAGGTTTCATAAACTCAGGTAGATGTTTAGACTTTCTCAGAAAAAAGAAAAATCAGAGAGGTATTTCGTGTAATAACATATACACTGCATCCTGGAAATAAATATTTCTCATTTGACTGCAGTTTAAAATCATTCGCAACCAAACCAAAAAATGGCAGAACAAGTCACTAAAAATTCCTGGGTACACTGAGTTTCAAAGCAAAGGTAATCAGTTTTTGGGAGGATTACTATATTACAAAATGAAAGTTTCTTTATTTAGAGCAGGGGACCTTTTTACACCAGCTGTGGTTTCCAACCCATTAGTGAGTTGTGAAATCAATTTAGTGGGTCATGACCAACATTTTCTTTAATGAAATGGAATAAAAAAATATTTTTAAACGTTGGAGTGCTGCGGAAGTTGTAAGGGTATTATTTTCATGAAAGTTTTATTTCCATAAATATATCCGCTTGTATGTGTACACTCTATCACAATGTAAGAGCTATTTCTTCTCCTATATAATGGTCTCAAAAAAGGCTGAAACAGTGATTTGGGGAAGTATGAAAAAAAATAAATGCAGAAAAGTCATTAAATTGTACTATCTCACATTGTCCTACCCATAGTAGAAAGAGCTACTTTAAAATGTGACCCCGCCTTTTCTGCTCTACCTGCAGGTCAAGTCTTAAACCAGTGGTTCTCAAAATACTGTCTGTGCACCCCTGGGCATCCCAAAACCCCTTCAAGGGAGTCTGCAAGTTTAATGCTATTTTCATGATAAGACTAGGGTTTTATTTACTTTTTTGCTATGTTGGTATTTGCATTGGTGGAGCAAAGGCAAAAGCAGCTAAAGCTCGTGACTAACATGGGTAAAACTCACACCAACTGAAGCTGTGGCCCAACTGCACCATCAGTGAGTGTATAGGCCACTGTAGGGTACTCCCAAGTTTTTCTTAAAGTGCCAGTTCACTTAACAATGACAATGGTAAAACAGTAAAAAAGAAATTGTTCGGGTTTTTGTTTTTGTTTCTTTTTTTTTTTTTTGAGATAGGGTCTCGCTATGTAGTTCAGGCTGAACTTGAGCTCACTTTGTTGTCCAGGCTGGCCTTGAATTCATAAGAATCCTCCTGCCTCAGCCTCCCAAGTGCTGGGATTATAGGCATGCACCACCACTTCCAGCCCTAAATTGTTTGTTTTTTAAATGTTGACCCTGGGGTACATAGCACCTTGAGAATCTGTGTGAGAAAATGGAAGTCTCATGAAGACCTCAGTGTATACTGGTTATGCTTTGACTCAAGGAAAACCATCTATGTGAAAATTTAGGTTGTAAGCTAAACTAGTTACTTTTTTATAGAACTCCATTTTTATTTAAAAACAAACTGTGGCTATTCAGATATGAATATTTGGCAAACATTTTCCTTAAAATGACAAAATGAGAATATCACTTCAAGGAAAACATTTGAAAGTATTTATTGCCAATAATAAAAGTCCAGCTTTCAAATGAAAATGAGAGTTTGAGAAGGCTTGACAGCATACCAATACTTAAAGAATTTATGATGAAATCGGTGGTGATATTAACAAAAGTGATTATTTGACACTGAAATGTGTCAAC
>RJWM01017393.1:0-43175 GCA_004363535.1 Dasyprocta punctata | reverse complement strand
CGGTGACAGGACTCGAGGGCTCCGGCTCCATCCGGGCCCACAGGCCGACCTGGGAGGCCGAGGCAGTCTAAGACGTGGCTGTCCCCAGCGGCGCACCACACTGTCCCCACCAGGCCGGTCACGCGTGCCGCGCGCACACGTGCGGCTGTGCACACAGCAGGTGAACCCACAGGCTGGGGTGCTGGAGCGAGCGGCAGCGGGTGCCCGGCTGGGTGTGTGGGGTGCGCGCCCCTTCCCGTGAGCCCCTCTGTCCTAACTGGCCCGCAGGCCGGGTGGGTGGTCGCTTTGCTGCCGGGCGCCCCCTACTGGCGGCGGTGCGCGCCACACCCTGGGCAGGAGGTCTGCACCCTGGGGCCCGCGAAGCTGTTCGCTGTCACCGGAGGGTGGAGAGGGTTACTGGACGCGGCTCGGCTGGCCCTGGTGGTCTTTCCTACGGTGGTCGGCGATTTCGAACTGTCTGTCTTAGTGGGGATAAAGAAAAAGCTAATCAAATGTTATAATGGGGCGCTACTTTACTCAGCGGAAAAAATTATAGTAGACTCTGTTTTGTGTGTGTGTTTTGTTTTGTTTTTTGAGACAGGGTCTATGTAGTTCATGCTGGCCTCGAACTCCTGGCAGTGCTCCTGCCTCAGCCTCCTGAGTGCTGCAGTTACAGGCCCACCCCCAGGAATCTATTGTAAGTGAGACACCAAACAAACTACAGATTCATTTTCTGTGATATTAATTTATACGCCAGGCAGTTCAGCCCTGTAACATGTATCATCCGATGGGCTTTACATTTTCAGTTGTTTCTTTATGAAGAGAAGCTGCTCCTTAGCCCACAGCGTTCCTGTTTCGTACTCCAGGAGCACGCAGGTCAGTCACGGATGTCCACGGAATCCAAAGGAATGCCCCACGTTCCAAAGTCACTTTACACTCCGGGAGACACGAGTCTCCTTCCTCTCTGCAGTGTCATGCACGGAATCACAGTTTCTGCAGAAATCTGCTGTCTTTCTTGGCTGCGACCCCCGGGGAGACAGGGAAGGCTCGGACCACAGGAAGTTGCAGAGAAACAGCCAGAAGACCAGGCCTTGGGGATGCAGTCAAAGCCCTGGGGTCCCTGCTAGCTCCGTCCCGGATACCAGGTCCTCCCAGTGAAGGAGAAACAGGGTCGATGGCTTCTGACTTAAGAGTCAGCGGCACCTTGGGGAGCTCCCTGGACTGACAGAATGTGCGTCCTGCACCCTGGATTCACCCAGGCAAACCATGACCACAGCTCCTCCTGGCGCTGACCCCAGGGCCTGTCCATTTTATTGCATCTAAACTACAGGGGGGAAGAGAACAGGAAGTCAACAAGAAGCAAGCCCTCCCTGCGAGTCGGCACCATGTGCAGGCCACTGTGGGGAGGTGGGGAGAACCAGATGTCGGCCCCTTCCAGTGCATAGGCTGGGAAACAAGAAGAGCTGCCCCCCACTCCCCACCATAAGCAACCGGCTGATCTGGAGAAGCACAGGTTGCAATAATAGCTATTGAGGTAAAATACAACTTAATGCTCAGTGTTTAGTGTTTCACTGACTTCGCAGGCCTAAAGCCAGTAGTCTGATCATCTATTCAGAGGATAACAATACACAATGTAGCATCTATGGGGATCTCCTTCTGAGGGTGTTAGCCATTGTTAATTCCCTATCATCTTATTATGAAGTCCTGTATCATTTTCATTGTTTTGTTGGGTTGGGTTTTATTCTGTTTTGTTTTGATTTTATTATCTCTGAAGGCATGGACAGCTATCTCAAAAACAACAAGATATATTATGGTAGCCATTTTGAATCTACTATTGTCTTGTTTTGAAGTCCTTTATTGCATTCATTGTTTTGTTTCTATTGGTTTTATTCTGTTTTGTTTGATTTTTACTATGTCTGAAGATATCTGCAGCTATTTTGAAGACAGCAAGAGATCTTATGGAACCCACTGGTGATTTCATATTGCTTTGAAGTCCTGTGTCACTTACATTGTTTTGTTTTGATTGGCTTTATTCTGTTTTATTTTGCTTGGTTTTATTCTCTCTAAAAATTAAAAGCTGATCGTGGTGGTGCATGCCTGTAATCCCAGCACTCGGAAGGCTGAGGCAAGAGGATTGTTGCAAATTGGAGACCAGCCTGGGCTACAAAGTGAGCTCAAGCCCAACCTGAACTGCATAGTGAGACCCTGTCTCAAAAAAAGAGAAAAAAATATAAATAAATAAAGAAAACTTAAAATAAATAAATAAACTTCAGTGGATCCTCAAGTTGCGACCAGCCTGACATCCAAACAATTTGGGTTCTGACCAGAATTTTAATTTCAACTTAACGACCAAAGTCTTGAGTTGCGACTCGAATGCCGACTACTTGTGCTTCCAGATGGTCTCAGATACAGACTGAACCCTTAAAGAGCTCCGGAAGGACCATCACCACCTCCTTTCCTGCGTGGGGCTCACTGAGAAACCCTCGGCCGGGGGTCTCTGAGGACCCTGAGCGCTGCATGTATAAGGGAGAGACTTTGACGGCTGGGGAGGAGCCCGAGCCGCCGCTGACAACCGGAGTCACAGCCGGCCCCCGGGAGCGCACTGAGTTCCTGAGTCAAGGGTCCGCTGTACATTTCAATGCTAAAAGTAGTAACTTAAAAAGGAGATGGTACCACTTCAGACAACTTGGAGGCAAAATCTGAGAATGTTTAGAGGTTGACTCAACAAAATAGTCTCCGAAGTAACGCGCAAACATTTGCCTGTGTGACCTTCTCTCTCAGGTCAGAGCCTTCACAGGAACTAAGACGCTGTCAAATAAATCAGATGAGCCGGCCCGCGGGCAGAGGGATGGACAGACGCCAGCGGGTGGTATCAGCGTCCCGATCGCACGTCTGAGAGCAGGACAGCCACGCGCATCACGCAATGTAAATATTTTTGAAGGGGAGTGTAATTTTTAAAAAACTCTCCAAATGAATAATAAGAAATGTCAGGTGAGTGAGAAGGTTGGTTTTAGGATGTCTGCAAGAGTTAAAACATAACTCGAGGTTTTCCTAATTTTTAAAATTTTTATTGATGCGTGTTTGCAGTTTACATTCCTCGTGGGGAGCTGGTACACGTGCATCACTCGTCTCCATTCTTGGTTCAGCTTCCCCTCCTCTCCCTCCCACTCCGCCATCTCTTGGTCTCCTTCCCGTTTGCAAAAAAAGATCTACCTCCCTACTTCCTATTATCTAGCTTTTATTTGCGTCTGTATTTATATTTTGCATTTCTCATAGAAGAGAAATCATGCAGTATTGAAGCTTGTGTGTCTGATTTATTTCACTTAACATTATGCTCTCAAAGTGCATCCCTTTGACTACAAATGGCTCAGTCTTATCCTTCTTTATGGTAGAGTCATACTCCATTCTGTATAAATACCCCATTTTATTTATAGGATATCTTGATTGTATTATTATTATTATTACTATTATTATTATTATTATTAGACAGGGTCTTGCTATGTAGTTCAGGCCAGGTTTGAACTCAGTGATCCTCCTGCTGAGATTACAGGTGTGTACCACTATGCCTGGCCCAATTTTATTCTAATTTTCATTTAAAAACCAAGTAGTCCAAATCCATTTTATTTCAAGGAGAAAAAGAAAAAAGAAAGAAGAAAAAATAAAATAAAATAATAAAATTACATGACCTAATAAAAATGTAATAAAAATAAAAAAATATTTAAAAATTAAAAAAAAAAAACCTAAGTTGTAAGTACACAGGCGAGTGAAGTAGTACAATGTTACTAACAAGGGCCGGGAGTTCGGCTCAGTGGCTTAAGCGCCTACCCTGGCAGGTGTGAGGTTGTGAGTTCGATCCCTGGTGCTGCAAAAAAAAAAAAAGAAAGAAAGAAAAGAAAACAATGTTACTAACACTAAGACCATCAAACAGTCCTGGCTCCTAGGAAAAAAATTATAGAATTAGCTGCAGTAACTCTCTAAGCCCGGGGAAAACATGAGCAAACAAAACACCAGAAAAACCAATTCCATTCTTGCCGCGAACCGAGGCACGTGTGTGTAACCGCGCTCTCCCTTCTTGTCCAAGCCACGCGCCAGCCCTTTGCCCATGAGAACACGCGTGCGGCGCCGGCTGAGCGCAGCGTGGCGATGACTGAATCCCTACCGCATGGCTGAGACCCGCACAGTGCAGGTACACAGGTACCGGCCTCGTTACTGTGTCGCCCTGGAGGTGAGCGCGTCCCTGGGCTCCCATCTGGCCAGGTGTCTGTGCAGGTGAGGGAGTACGTGAGCGGCTTTATCTACAGGAGTGGGTGCTCTCTGAGAGGTGGACCGTCGGGGTGCTGTGACGCGAAGGTGGGCCAGGGGTCACCTGAGGTCGTGTGCACACAGAGTATGATCTTAAACGCAAGGACTTTCTAGCTACCTGCTAAGTACCGGTCAGACGTTCCCCTAGAGAGAAGGGAATGTGACCGCCTGCAGCCGTTGCTGGGGTGTCACCTCCGGCTGGCTGACCCAGCAGGCCCGGGACCGGCCTCACGGAGCGCGTGGGGAGTGGCAGGGCTGGTCCCAGTCCAGTCTGTGGTCTCCCACAATGCCTCCACGAGTCTCCAGCTGGATCTCACCCCAGAGTCCGGTGATCTAGAATGTGATCGGAACTTCTCACTGGGAAAACTCACTTCTGGTTTTATTGGTTTGTAAAAAGATCTAGGGGTTTGCTCAGGCCTCCGGGCCATCAAGGTGAAAGGCTTCGTGGGGGACCTTCCCAGCCTGCGGGTGTGGCCACCGGGGCGCTCCTGGGCCTGCTGTCCGTCTTTATTTTTCCCTCCCCCTGCCATTGTCCCCTGGACAGCAGTGGTCTGTGGGCTCCAACCAAAGTCCCTGCCTGCAATCGTCCACCGCCACCGCCTGCCACAGTCTGTCCTCCTCCGGCTTAAACCCGGCTCTGGGTCCATGGGGCTGCGGGTAATGCGGTGCCCACCGGAGGCTTGCTTGCCTGGTGCGGATCCGCGATGCTGGCACGGTGCCTGGCGTGCAGGGAGTGCCTGTAAATGTGTGACTTATTAAATATCGTTCTCATAGATAACACTGGTTAAAGTCCGCAGCGCCGTCCGGGGATGGGCGTCCTGCACTTGCTCCTGATCCGGGGTTCCGGGACTCGGCACAACCTCACCACCAGCTGTGACAGGCGGGCCTCGGCCTGGGCTCTGGACCGAAAACGCACGCAGCTGTTTGGACCCTCGCAAGAAACCGGACCCTTGAGGGATGATGCAACTCAGCTAGGGTTGGTTTCCGTAGACGTGACGGTGTCGTGGTCAGCTGGGGGACAGTGTCCTGTCCCCTGGGGGTGAGCACCGGCCTCAGCTTGTAGGGGGACAGCTTTAGGGCTCAGGATGGCTGGAAGTCATTTTCAGGCTTTGCATTTTTTAAATCTTTTTTTTAATTTTAAAGATAGTAAAATCCAACAAAACAAAACAGAACACAGCCAATCAAAACAAACCAGCAAATTGGTACAGAACTTCAAAGCAGGGTACTAGGAAAACAACAGTAGCTACCATAATATATCTCGTTATCTTCACAATAGTTGTCCATTCCATCAGACATAGCAAAATCAAACCAAACACAAAAGAGAATAAAATCAATCAAAACAATTATGAATAAAGCAAAACAATCAGGGTTTGCATTTAAATAACAGACACACCGTCTACAGAGACACTGCAAATGTCACCAAATGCCATTTGAAAGGAGTATTCTTTGAACTAATAATTTTTCAACTTCTATATATGAAATTAAAAAAAAAAAAAACATTTGGAGGGAAAGCTAAGAGCACAATTTTGAAAATTTTGGAATCTGGTAATGTAGCTGGGGCTCAGAAAATGACCCCACAAACCGCAGGCTTCCTTCTCCTGCCCTCTTCCCTCTCTGCCCTTCTTCTCCCCAGAGAAAGCCAGAACGAGAATTCCTCTCTCCCAGGCTGGGTCCCACAAACCACAGCCCACTGTCCCCAGAGCTGGCCACCAAGCTTGGGAATAGGAGCTTCCCTTGCCTGGGAGTCGTCCAGCAAGAAATCCGCCCCAGCCCACCTGGCTAGACCGCGGGTCCCAAGGTCCCCGATCTGGAAAGGTCCTGCTCTGTGAGTACCGGAAGGAAGGAGGCAGGAGGAACCCGGCAGGCAGACCTCACTGGGCTCCCCGGGCTCCCACGGCTCCCCCGCTTCCCGTCCGGCTGCATTCCTACCCAGCTGGCCCCGAGCCACGGAACTGAAGCACGGTCTCAAATCCAAACCCTGCCCTGGCACGCAGAGCTATGCTCACACACGTGTGTCACACTTTTCTCTTGCAGACTCATCTTTTGGGACAGGGCGTAGGGTGTCGGGCCTCGGCGATGGCAGGAGAGGGACCCCTCTCCTCCCAAACCTGCTCACCAGCCTCCCGAGGCCCGAACCCACTGGGCCCGCATTTCAAGTCAGAGGCACGGCTGTCCTTCCAAAGCCGGCCCGGCCCCGGGCTGCTCCCCTCTGTCCCAGTGGTGTCATGTAACTGGAAACGTGCTTCCCCATGACTCCAGGTAATTCCACAGGGGATCTGCACCTGGGGAGACTGAGGCCATAAGGAAGCAGTGAATGTTGGAGGACGCAGTCTCGCTGTAATCCTTTCGGGCTTGCCAAGTCCCCGGCAAGAGCTGGTTATTATTTTAATTCATTAAGTTTATGGGTACAATTTAGATAAATGTAATGATCACACTCATCACAGGGAATTTATACCTGTGCACGCTATATTGATTTTTTCCCCCATTCCTCTCCCCTCCCTTCAGCCCCTCTTCCCCTCCTTATGTATAAGAGCTGTTTCCATTTTTACCTTCTTTTCTCATTTTTTCCCCCTTCCTTCCCCCCCGCCCCAGTCCCCTCTCCCACCGGAGCGTCCTGTATCGCTATGAAGGTGCCCAGAATCTAGTCTTGCTCCTGTCTTCCCTGGATATTCACAAAAGAACAGGAAGCCCTTAGCGTTCTCATCGGACGCAGGGACACAGCCGAGGGAAATGAAACCACGCGGCTCAGGACACCTGGAAGGCGCTGCTCCTGCCAGCCTCGCTCGTCAGAGCCAGAAAGCAGAGCGGCCCCACGAGTGCTGCACACGCACGCGGCAGGACGGCGCTCCTGGGGAAAGGCGCTGGCTCTGAAAGCACGCGCAGGCGGAGCCGGGCCCGACGGCGACATGAGACGTCCAGTTCATGGGAGGCTCACCGGTGTGAGCCTGGGCTGGGGGCGGAGGGGTCGGGAACGGCTCAAGGCACAGGGTTCTGGGGGGGGAGGGTAATAAAAACCTTCTGGAATTACATGCTGGCGATGTTGCACAACTTTATAAATGTAATAAAAACCAGTGAATTGTGCCATTTCAATGGGTGAATACTATGGCATGAGAATTATATTTCAATTTCTTAAAAAAAAAAAGAAAGAAACAAAAGACAAGCAACTTTGTACTGGAGCCCATATTCTAAGGACAGCCCAGGGACGTGTGGGGTGCGCCAGGCCCTTTGGTCTCCAGGTCACCCCTGGATGGGGAAAGTGCCCAGGCCTGTGACTGCTGGCAAAGCTCGCGGCCCCACCCGGTCCTCACAGGAGGCCCTGGCTTGCACTGGCGTCTCAGGGCCGATCTGAGCATGAGCCGAGCTCCTGTCCCCCAGAACCCCAGCCGACCCTGCAGGTCTCACGCCCGCCCCTCCATTCCTCATCGCACTGCTGGCCCCTCCCCCTCCCGACTAGGGGTCTGTTCACTGCTTTACAGCAAACAGCAGGTGCTCATTCCATCTCTGGGGGAAATGGATGAGTTTAGGAGAAAATCTGACGCCCAAACTGGTACTGGATATTTTTTAAAAGATGAAATTTTGGGCTCCAAAATGTGCTTTTTCTCCCATAAAAAAGAGGAACTCCTCCTTTAAGCATATATTTCAGCTTTGTGATATCTTGCACAAAGAGTATTTTATTATGGACAAAAAAAAATCTCACTTACAAACAAATCTTGACACAAATTTCAAGGAAAATATTCAGGCATCCTAAGCATAAAACTTTAAAAGTACAAAATTTAAATCGACAGCAATAAACACAGAAACTTACTTTGGGAGTACGTGGTTCTTACTACACTACCTGTAATTCCTTCTCCAGAGTCCAAAGAAAGTAGCCCACACCCTAAAAATGTAGCAGAAGCACTTCCGCACACTGGCGTCCAGACTCTAGTTTGTCCGGAAGTGTTTCCGCTAGATTCATAGAGTACTCAAGGACGAAGGAAGCGGGAACCGTCACTTGGTCGCCCTCCGGACCTTCTGCAGCTCTTCAATTGGCTTCCATTCTTGGTTGATGGTTATGAGCTTTGAAGAGAAAGGAAATCAGGTGTTTAAGGATCTGCCCCTCATCCTCTTCGCCCCTTAGGAAAATCGTGGCTGCAGTGTCTGCACTGGAGGACCCCCACCCCCCCAGCCAAGCATGCCCCGCGCAGGAATGGGCTGGTTCTCCCAGGGAGCAGCACAAGGGCCCCCAAGTGCTACATACAGGATCCAAGAGGACAGCGAGACGCATGCCCCCTCTCTCACGAGCAGCGCCCAGATTTCTCAGTTTGCTGAGGTTGGATGCGAGCTGTGAGCTTCAAAAAGCATCCCTGCCCGCCTCCCCATGTGCAGACACGCATGGCTTCTAGTGCGGGACTCAGCACACACTGTGGTCCTAGCAAGGCCCCCTTGTCGCACTGCTCCAGGGAGCCCAGAGATCTCAGTTACACAATCAGGGAGATGGGACAGAGCCAGGGACCGGGCCGATTTCCAGAAATCTCTCGTGCAGACACTCCTGTCCGTCCCGGGGTGTTCTAGTACCCCAGGACCTGGGAGACGCAGGTACTCACAGAGACCCTAAATCTCTCTCTGTAGGTCAAACAGCTACCTGAGAATTTATATTTTAAAAAAGCCTTTCTGGACAGTTCGAGCTGTCAGTTCATTCCAATAGACTTTATGTTCCTACCTTCCAAAATATTTAAATTAAGATGTAAATGGCCTAATAGAATTTTACTTAGATAGAACATGTTCAGGACTAACTAGTGTTTCTCACGAGAGACCTAATACTAACTTTAGCCATGCAATGGCTGGAATGCGAGATAATGTATTTTCAATAATGCTAAGAGTTTATGTTTGAGTTCTTATTACAGGAGATACCTGGTGCACAATGTTCTGGGTATTTTTATTGCCTTTACCTTTCGCCTCCGAGGTAGAGCACACTACCATGCCTGTCTTACAGATCCTGAGAGCCTCAGAAAAGCGAAGCCCTAAAATCACCTGTGAATAATAAGGCAAGGCTTTGGACTAGACCCCTGGCCACGGTCCTGAACAGCTACATGCACGGGCGCCTGGGAAGGCGCTCTCTGCTCTGCTGAGGCGGGGGCATGCTTTGGACTCAATGTCACTTAGTTTTCACTGAGCCATACCTTCTGAGGTACATTAGGGTCCACATTTTCCCAAGGCTCTGGGTTCTTTTTTCGATCAATGCTGAAAATAAAAGAAAGCTAATTCAAGGTTGAAGGAAATGAATTGAAATAAACACCGACACCGGGCCCTTAAACATGCCAGAGACAGAACCAGTGTCCCCACAGAGGGATCTGCTCATTGCTTCCTCAGATGCCGGGAGACAGGGGTCTGCCCCCCTCACACCCACAGGAGAAGTCATGTTCCCTGTGGCAGCTGGACGCGTCAGTTCTATCACACTGGCAAAGATCGTGCTAATAAACTGAATTTTTTTTTTTTTCGGTACTGGGAATCAAACTCAGGACCTTGTGCTTGCCAGACAGTGTCTTGTGCTGCTGGGCTATACCCCCAGCCCCATAAACTGAAAGTTAAAAATGTAATTAAAATAATGACATCAGATGGCACACATTTCCCACGAATAACTAAGAACTTTAACAATCCCGGACTTAAATTTAAACATATCGGACCTCCCCATGGATGAGTTGGAGGAGGCCCGTTGCGCAAAAGCATTTTTATGTAGCCACGAGGAAGAACCACGAGGAAGAAACAAGCGTCATTAATAGAACTGAGTCATCTTTCAAATATCAGGATGCTTCTCAGCCCCAGTCCAAGCCCACGACCTGACCTTCTTATCCACGGGAACAAACAGGAAACTGACGTCACACAGAGCACCGACCACCGCCCCGCGGCCCCCGGCCCACTCACATCACATCGGTCTTCCACAAGGAGTACACGGCGAAGGACGAGGCTCCACTGGCCGCCACAGTCATGATCACCGCCAGAGGGATGAGCTGGGGGACAAAGGGGGGCCTCAGAGGAGCAGCCAGTGGCTGCAGGTGCAGATGGGGCGGGGATGACTGGTGTGCGGCGCGCGTGTGAGACGCACGTGTGATGGATACGGATGCACGTGTACCAAGTCTAC
The DNA here is from genome assembly GCA_004363535.1 of Dasyprocta punctata. Taxonomy (NCBI): domain Eukaryota; kingdom Metazoa; phylum Chordata; class Mammalia; order Rodentia; family Dasyproctidae; genus Dasyprocta; species Dasyprocta punctata. The sequence continues at coordinate 32,776 of RJWM01017393.1, read as the reverse complement.
CATTGTTTCTTTTTTTGGTTTTTTTTTTTTTTTTTTTTTTTTTTTTGGCACCGGGGATCAAACTCACAACCTCGTGCCTGCCAGGCAGGTGCTTATGCCACTGAGCTAAATCTTCCGCCCTATTTATTTTTTTGAGTCAGGGTCTCACTATGCAGTTCAGGCTGGCTTTGAACTCACTTTGTAGCCCAGGCTGGTCTCCAACTCACAGCGATCCTTCTGCCTCAGCCTCCCAAGTGCTGGGATTAAAGGCATGTGCCACCATGCCCGGTTTATCTTTTCATCTGTAAAAAGGAACCCTCTCAGGGCTGGGAATTTAGCTCAGTGGCATAATTGCCTGCCTGACCAGCGCGAGGTCATGAGTTTGATCCCCATTAAAAAAAAAAAAAGAAAGAAAAAAAGAAAAGATAAACTGGGCGTGGTGGTGCACGCCTGTAATCCCAGCACTCTGACGGCTGAGACAGGAGGATCAATTTGAGTCCAAGGTCAGCCTGAACTGCATAGTGAAACCGTGTCTTTAAAAAAAAAAAAAAACCACCAAAGGGTAAAAAGGAACCCTTTCAGGCAAGATTTTCCCTTGTTTTAAAAGCTTACCTCTTTCTTCTTCATCAAGGTTTGGAAAACACCCATGATGACTTCACAGTAGAGTACCAAATCTAGAAGAAAAAACAAAAATCCAAGATATGGATCAAAACTTGGGCCTCTGGGACCCAACTCGGTGGGCAGCGCCTGCCCGCCCAGCTCTGAAGGCCACCGGGGAGCGGGACTCCCTGCGGGGGCTCACCTGGGAGAGGGTCCCCTGCTGGGGGGCTGGCCTGGGGGCTCACCTGGAAGAGGGTTCACCTGGGAGAGGGGCTGGCCCCGGGAGGTGCTCCTGGGCGGCGGTGGGGGGACCCTCCTGGCCGAGACTCACCTGGTGGCCCGCGGGCGGGGATGCTGCACTGGCCCCGAGCGCCGCGCGCGCCTTTTATAGCGGTCGCAACGCCCGCTCGGGAGGGCCGGGCGGGTCACGCGGCGGGCGCCGGTGGGAGCCGCTGGCCCCGGCTCTCGCGCGCCCCCTGCAGGACGCCCGCGGCGCCACCGCCCGCGCGCCCTTTGGCTGGCGGCCGAGGTCTGGACGGACGGAAAGCAAGCCTTCTAACCCGGGTCCCAGAGAGGACGGACTGACAGAAGCCAAGCCTTCTAAGGGGCGTCCCGGGTCTCCAGGTGCGGGCGGGCGGGCGGGCGGCTGAGAATTATTGCATCACGTTAACGGCTCCACATGCGGAGGTAATGAAGTCCTAACGCTCCTTGCAGGACGACTCCCACGGGGCCCCGGGTTTTTTCCCATTAAAAAGATCAGGGGTGAAGGGGAAGGAACAGATTCACCCACTGGAAAGGCTTCCAGCCTAATATAAGTCCAGCACTGAGGAGGCTGAGGCAGGAGGATCGCTGCGAACCTGAGGCCAGCCTTGGCTTCATAGCTAAACCCTGTTTCAAAAAACAAACCAAACCAAAACACAGGCCGGCTTCGTCCTCCGGCCCCGGTCTCCCCTGGAAGCCCGCAGCCTGCCTGCCTCACAGCCGCCCTGGACGTGATTCCGTTGCCAGGCAGGTGCCAAACGCAGCCGGATCCCACCCCGGGCTGAGCCCACCTCTCCCAGGCTTCACTGGGGTTCAGTTACTTGGCCTTTTGGGGTCTGAGGTGTCTGCAAAATAGGGTCAAAGCGAGCCAGGGCCTCCGCCCGCTGTCCCGCTCCTCCCCCGTGCGTGACTGTGAAGGGGGCTCCAGTGACCGCAGGGCCGGCTGTGTGCCCGCCCCCCGAGAGCAGTTGCACCGCCTGGCTACGCTGTGCAGGCTCAGAAAAGCATGTCACAGTTTTTGAGAAATTTTTTTTTTCTTTGGTCGGTACTGGAGATCAAACTCACAACCTCACACCTGCCAAGCAGGCACTTAAACCACTGAGCCAAGCTCCCGGTCCTTTTTTTCTGAGGCAGAATCACACTATGTAGCTCAGGATGGCCTTGCTTACGTTGTAACCCAAACTGACCTTCAACTCACATTGTTCCACCTACCTCGGCCTCCCAAGTGTTGTGATTAAAGACGTGCGCCACCACACAAGGCAACTTCTTCAAGATTTTTAAACCTGCTTTTGTCAGGAGGTTCTTTGTTTAAAAGGTCAACCAGAAGTTGTTTTTAGATCGCCGGGTGTGGTGCTGCACACCTGTAATCCCAGCCCATCGCTCGGGAGGCTGAGGCAGGAGGATAGTCCCAAATTCGAGACCAGCCTGGGCTATATAGTAGTGAGCTCAAGGCCGGCTTGAACTGCATAGAGAAACCCTGTCTCAAAAAAACAAAACAAAACAACAAAACAAAAACAAACAAAAAAACCCAGCTCCTTTTAGGAAGGAGAAAGAGTTGAAGGAATAAAAGGGAGGGAGGCAAGGGCCCTGGGAAAGGCCGGAAGAGGGAGAAGGGCTCTCCCAGGAGGAAGTCATGGCCTACACCACACAGCCCCTCCCTGAGCACGGTCTCAGAAACTGCTGCTACACTGTTTTGTGGTGGTCAAGGCATTTTAGGGATGGGGTACAACAGAATTTTTAAAAATTAACTTTATTGGTACATTTCAGGTACACATAATGATCACATTCGTCATAGAGACTTTGTACCTGTACATGGTACCTTCTTTTCCCATTGCTCTCCCCTCCCCTCAGCCCCTCTTCCCTTCCTTATTCAAAAGCTTTGCTTCCATTTTCTTCTTTTACTCATTCCCCCCGCCCCAGTTCCCCTTTCCCATTTGAACATTTTTTTATCTCACAACATCTATCATTTGGTCCTTATTTACAATTTTGTTTTCTCACCAGAGAAACAAATGTGATAATTACACATGTCCAATCTATCAGAGTACAGTCTCAAGAGGCATGCATTTACCTAGAAATGTCTCAAGCTTATCCTTCTTTATGGCTGAGTAGTACTCCACTGTATAAAACAACATCTTCATTCATTCTTGGGTTGAGGGGCATGCAGGCGGATCTCCAAGATTGAGCTATTACCAACCGTGCCGCTGTAAACCTGGGTGTGCATATATCGCTGTGGTACAAAGTGGAATTTTTAAAAAGACATGAGTTCCTTTTCAAGATCCTGTACAATTTATGCCAATAAGTAACTCCACGCCAGGGCATGACTTTGCGCCAAGAGGGTTTAATTCTAAATGGGGAGCACCAAATGGGGAGCACCGAGCAAACCGACAGCTCTGTGCTGCTTTGGTAACATCCCATCCCCGCTGCGGTCCCGTCACCACCTTCTGAAGCCCTCGGGCCTGCGAGAGGTGCCCACTGGTGCCTGAGTGTCTGCCTGCTGTCACCCCCAGCTGGCTGTCAACGCCATGGTGTCCCGTTGATGGTCACAGGGCCTGGAGGGCACCCTGAATGAGGAACGCCCCGCAAGGTGTGGCCCACACAAACCCGGGGACCACTGTTCCACGGAGTGACCGGTCTGTGTCCTCCAGGGCCAACCCTGAGCAGCTGTCTCCAGTTAAGATGTTGAAGACCACTCAGAGTGGCACGGGACCCCAGACCGGAGCCTGAGACGGGAAAACATGACCACCAGGACGTTACTTGGACAACAGATGAAATTTATTGACGGATTAAGACACTGTCACCCATGTTCGCTTCCCTGAACTGGGGACGGCACCGCGATGAGCACAAACCTCCGTATCTGTAGTCTCAGGCGACAAAGGACGGGACGTAGAGTCAGGCACCATCGGGAGCCGGGCCGAGTCCCGACTGTCAGTCTCAGGAATGCGGCAAGAGAAACAACACAGAGACAAGCATGGTGCTGCAGCAATGGCTGGGAGGTCGGCGGCTCCGCACCAACCCTCACTCTTGTCCTGGGCATCGGTCTGTGGTGGGGCTGGCAGAGCTCCCGGGGCAGCAGGAGACGCAGACTCAAGAGGGCGTGGATGTCTCATGCCTAGAAGGCTCCTGACCTTGAGTGTAATCCCGAGATGACTCAGGCCTAGGTGACCTCAGTTTAGGAGAGTCAGGGGAGTCTCAGATAGGCGGAACTGGTAATCCCAAACCTCCTTTAATCCCACAGGGAAATATGCAAAGTTAGCTGTTGTGAATTTGTGGTCTCCAAAAATGCACCACCTGGCCTTTCGGTAGTCTCGGGCGATAGGTGTGACAGCGGTGGCCTCAGACCCCAGCGCCCTGGGACGCCGTAGCCAGCTCAGCATGTGTGAGCGCAGTACGACGCTGCAGGGTGACAGCACTGCCTAGGGACACGCTTCCCAGGACGCATCCCAGCTGTCACCAGGTGCGCACGACTGTCCCCTAGTCTCAGACTGTGAAAACATACTGTGGGACAGAGCATCTCGGAGAAGCAGAGAAAGCAAACATGACAACATGCTAACAACTGGTGACTCTGAGCTGGAAAATAGATTTTTATAATATTCTTGTGATTTTTCTGTAGCTATGAAATTATTTCAAGGTTACAAAAAAAGCAACCAATCAAAACCAGTAACGCTTACAAAATAAGCGGACACACGTCCTTGTTCTTGTGTTTTTTTTTTTGTTTGTTTTCGTCTTCTTGAGGCAGGGTCTCCCAGTGCGGTTCAGGCTGGCCTTGAGCTCCCTCTGTAGCCCAGGCTGGTCTCAAACTTGCTGTGATCCTCCTGCCTCAGCCTCCCGAGTGCTGGGATTACAGGAGTACGCCACCACGCCCGGTGATGACAGCATTTTAACATAACTTTAAAATAAAATGAAATGAGCCTTAGCTCATCAAGCACAGGCTGTATTTACTTTTTATTTTTTAATTTATCGAAAATATAAAGACCAGCTCTGGGGGTGTAAGGTTACCATCACATTTGAGGCAGCACGAATGACCGAGAAGCACGTGGAACCCTCAGATGTCCTCCAAGGGGGAAAAGCCTTCTTTCTTGAATAAATTTTCATACAGTGCCAGGTCCGTGTGCCGCAGGGATGGCGTCGCGGCTTCGAGCGACTTCAGGAAGTGCTGCCGAGTCACCACGGTGGCATCCAGCCCGTCCTCCTGCAGAGCCAGCAGGGCTGCCTGGGAGACACAAGCACCACGAGTCACTTCGCTGCGTTTTCAAGACCAACGGTAAAGGTGATGCTTTAAGATCTGAACGCGAAACCACGGTCTCACTTCGTGGGATTCCCCTGTTCACGATCATTAAAAACACTAAGCTAAAAAGTTACATAAGGTGGTTAAAAATCCACTTAGACCAGAATATTTCCTACATGAAAACTCTAACCTCACACGGAAGAAAAAGTAACCAGAATGTATACAAGACAAGGTGTGACCATGAAATATGATGCTTAATTTTTAAAAAGCTTATTGTAAAGCCAGGCGTGGTGGCATACTCCTGTAATCCCAGCACTTGGGTGTCTGAGGCAGGAGGAGCGCTGTGAGTTCGAGACCAGCCTGGGCTGCAAAGTGAGCTCAAGGCCGGCCTGAACTGCATAGTGAGACCCTGTCAAAAAACAAAACCAAACCAAACCTCATTACAGTAACAGATGCATTACCAGGAATCTCCTTTCAAGTAGCATCCTTCCCTCCGTACACATGCAGTCTAGCGTTTCTGCCACTCTCTGAAGCAGTTCTAATGCGTACTTTTTAGTTGCATTGTTGTGGCTACCTTCATACCCTGAATCACATCAACTTTAAATCCTTCCCTTTTGGGGTCATTCTGACTTTGGAGAAGAGCAAGAAGTCGCACGGTGCCAGAGCCCATGGACAGGTGGATGAGGACACAACATTTTTCTTTCCTTTTCTTTTGAGACAGGGTTTCACTATGCAGTTCGGGCTGGTCTCAAACTTGTGACCTCCTGCCTCAGCCTTCCAAGTGCTGGGATTACAGGCGTGCACCACCACGCCCAGCTACAGTGTCCCATTTTTCATGATGTCTTCCTGTTGGACGGCACTCGGCAGCAGCACTCGCTGTGTTTTTCTCCTGAGTTGTAAAGACACTCAGGAAAGAGGACTTCCAGCACTGGAAGTGGCAAGAACAAAGGGAGGAGTGTGCTGAATGTGAGTGTGAGGACGCCTTCGGAGGGGGCTCGTGGCAGTGTATTTTCTACTGTAGCAAAATTTTACTTAAACACACACTGCAGTTTTTGCTCAGCCCATTTACATTATGAGACCACATACATTTTTTTAGAAGGAGAGCAATCTCTGAGTTTGGAGTAGGAAAGTTTTAGACGGCACTGACCACAAAGGGAAAAATCAAATGCACATTCTGATCAGGCACCTTCTGCTTGAAGCGGTGCACACGCATGAAACACAGCTGCACACGCATGAAACACAGCTGCACACGCACACAGCAGGCACTCACGGCAGCCGCAAAGCAGAAGCCCACAAGTCACGAATGCAAGAAAGGGTAAACCACGTCGGCCGCACGGCAGAACACTCCAGAGCCCTGGAGACGCACGGGCGGCGGCCACAGCCAGCCCAGGCCCAGGTGCGGGCCGGGAGGCTCCAGGGCTGACGCCACACGCTCCTCCCGGACACGAGAGGCTGCGAAGCTGGGACCGCGTCACACTGACTCAGCGACTGTGACCTGCGACTGGGGCCCTCACTGAGCACTGTGTTTGGTAAAAGCCTACAGAAAACGGAAAACCTACAGCGGCTGCTCCTCCCCTCCAGGTGAAACCCGAACCCCTCCGTGGCGTAGAGCGCCTCTGGGAGCTGCTGCTGCTCACCTCCCAGGCTGACCTCCGCCATCCTCCACCCCAAGGCTCGCTAACATCCTCTTTCCCCGCCAGCCCCGAGTTCACCCCGACTCAGACGCCCGCTCCCCTGGGCTCCGGCTTCGGCTCCCCACATCGGGCTCAGGTGCTCCCCCAGACTCCACACCGCACCCCGACCTCCCACTCACCCAGTAATCCCCTTCTTTTCTAGATTTGCGACAGCGACTTGCTCAGCCGCTCCGGGGAGTCTGGAACTCGGGACCCCTCCCTGCCCCTGCAGCTGGGACCGCAGGAGGCACCAGCTCGCCGGCTCCGGACAATGCGGGGGCCACCAGCTCCGCACCACAGACCCTGCTCAGCACTGACTCACCTCCCTGCAGAGGTTCCTGAGGTCCGCGCCAGAGAAGAACGGGGTTTCCGCGGCTAGGTTCTCCAAGGAAACGTCCGGCCCCAGCGGCATGTGCTGTGTACAGACTTTTAAAATAGAAAGCCTGCCCTGCAACAGATTGAAAAGCCAAGCAACTGTAACCTTAGGACACTTTACGCCTGACACAGGGACCTGCTAAGACATTTTACATTTGAGTTTTCTATCACAGTACAGAAAAAGTATATACGTAAACACACATACATATGGGACTAAACTGGTAAAAAATAAAATCACTTCTCAATTCTGAAACATAAGAAAGATTAAGCTATCAGGGGCCCACATGGCAATAGTAAAATAATGACATGAAAAACTTTAATACTTTTTTGGGGGGGTAATGAGACTCAAACTCAGGACCTTGCACTTGCCAGGCAGGCACTGTGCCACTGAGCTACATTCCCGGCCCAACTTCAATACTTTTATAATTAATTTTCAGTCTCCAACCACAGGCATAGGTTTTTTCTTTCTTTCTTTCTTTCTTTTTTTTTTTTTTTTTTTGAAAACAGGGTCTTGCTATATAGCCCAGGCTGGCCTCAAACTCACGGTGATCCTCCTGCCTCAGCCTCCCGAATGCTGGGATTACAGGTGTGCACCTCCACACCCAGCTGGCAGACAGCTTTAAGAGAAAGATGAATCTCTATCTGGGTACAAAAAGTACGACTAGAACAGTTTAAGAAGCAAGTGCAGAGACTGTCAGATACAATCTGAACCGATCACAGACATTTAAATGTTTTTTAACCCCTGAAAACCTGAATCTGCCTGAGTCCGTCCCTGCTCCCCAGTGGCTCTGGGTGCTGGGGATAAAGCGCTGGCTGCCGCCCAAGGCCGTGCTCCTCCCGGGGTCTCCTCAGTCGTCTCCTCTGTGACCCAAGGGTGCTGACCTAACTCCTCCCCCGTGAGCCCTTCAGGGCTCTGCGCCCCAGCCACAGCACGGGGTCTGCCGGGCACGGACCCCCAGGGTCCCCTGGAAGTAGGGCCTGGTGGCCGTGGAGGGCCGATAGAGGCCTTCAGGGCAGGCGCGGGTCGCTACCTCCTGATCCGGCGGGGGGATGTAGAGGACCCTGTCCAGCCTCCCGGGGCGCAGCAAGGCCTCATCTAACGCGTCCGGCCTGTTTGTGGCTGCGACAATCATGACATTTCGACTTGAAATCTCCTCAAATTCTGAAGGAAAACAACAGAAGGCCAGGTCAGCGGCTGCGGGTCGTGGAAACCCTTCCGAGCCGTGAACCAGCAGGGCCACTCACAGCCCCTCCGACAGCCCACCCACCCGCCCGGGACACCCCGGTCCGGGGTGAGGCCCAGACCCGGGCTGTGTCCCAGCCCTCGAGGAGCAGCTGCGACCTGCAGGGCCCCCCAAAGGGCAGCAGGGACCAGCAGGGGACCAGCGGGGCAACCGCCAGCCCTGCAGTCCTGCCTGCCGCGTCCCAGCGGGACAGACACTCAACTTCTGCCCTTCCTTCCAGAGGCAGAGATGATGACAATGAACCTAAGCTCTAGCTATGCAAATCCTGGAGGAAAACGGGATTAGAAGTACACGGCAAGGCCTATGTGCACTAAGCCACAGGACCACGTATGGAACTGAGGAACTGGCTCGGTCTCTGAGGACGAGTCCCCGAGGCAGCGAGTTCAGCCCTCGCTCGCCTCCTGCCGGGACCGGATCGCCCGCGCTACGAGAAGCTGGGCCTAAACGAGCTCGCAGGCCCCTCCCGATGCCAGCTGCCTGCCTGAAATATTCCGAAGGAGCTGCTGGCACGCTCTTCCCATGAGCAACTTTTAAAATGAGACACAAATAAGAGCAAGAAGGAAAAAAAGAAGAAAAGCAATCGTCAGGGATAACCAGGGCAAACCAAACTCTCCGGAGGAGAGACCCCAGCAGGCAGGAAAGGGCCATCCAAGGCCACGCTAGCGTCAGTACGGCCGGGGGGCCCACGCCCCAGGGTGACTCCCAGCTTTGTTACTGTGACACTGAAATACCCGCTTTTGTTTTACACAAAAAGTTTTGGAAAAGGATGAAAAGTGGTTGTTCAGAACACAGAAATTAAAATCAAATCCTTTCTCCATTCATCAGTCAATTTCCCAGGCTGAGGATAAAGTTCACGTTCACACACATCTGAGAAAATTTATCACCAAACTTATTTCACCTTTCCTGGCTAAGTCACAGTTCTTACCAAATTATAGCAATCGCTCTAGGAGATGAACTCGGCTCGGGAGCGCCACAGCGGCTGGGGGTGCTGCGTGCGGCCGGCCCGGCCTCTGCTGCGTCCTGGGCCTCCAGCTCCTGCTATTTACCCTGTGGGTCCGCCTCACTTCCTCTTCTCTCCGCGGTCCTCAGTCCGACCCCGTCCAGCTCCGTCAGGAGGACAGAAAGCAGCCGCTCCTCAACGCCGCACCCCGCGCTGCGGCCCGAGCGAGACCCCAAGATGGCGTCGATCTCGTCCAAAAACACGACTGCCGGCGTGTTGGCTCGCGCTTGTCGAAACACCTTCCGTTAGGGAAACGCATCAGAAAGCAAATGTTACACAGGTCACGTGAAAGCGTGACCTCCGCAGTACAGTTTATAATTTCCAAAATATAAAACAGAAGATTCAAAATAATCAAGAACTGGGGAAGAACAAACAAAATAAGGAAAAAAAAAACACCAAGTATTATGTAGAAGTTAAATATTTTCAAAGGACACTTAATAAGAAATTTCAAAAGTAATAATGTTGAATTTAAGTTCAGGCTGGCCTTGAACTGACTATGTAGCCTAGGCTAGCCTTGAACGCACAGCGCTCCTCCTGCCTCAGCCTCCCGAGTGCTGGGATTACAGGTGTGCACCACTACGGCCAGCTGGTCACTTTTTAAAAATAAGGCTTATCCATGGGGCATGAAATAAAGAGTCACAGGCAAAGGTAAACACACGGGAAACCAACCAACCTGAGCCAAGAGTTTTTCTGAGTCGCCGACGAAAGGAGAGAAGAGCTCCGCCCCGCTCAGCGAGAGGAAGGCGCAGCAGCAGCTGGAGGCCAGGGCCCGCACCAGCGTGGTCTTGGCGCAGCCGGGCGGCCCGTGGAGCAGGAGGCCGCGGGGAGGCGTCAGGCCCATTCGGGCAAAGGCCTGCGGGAACTTCAGGGGCCACTCGATGCTCTGTGCGGAGCAGAGACGGAGGCCGAGGGTTGGTACAGAGGCCGAAGGTCGGTGCACAGCCCTGCCGCCCTGCACCCCTCCCCGCCCCGGCGCCCGGGCCGGGCTCCCTCGGTGTCCAGCGTGGGCTCCAAACCCTGCGTGTCGTGCCCCGCCCACCGGTCACAGGCCGCGCACTGCTCTCCCAGTACTTGTCTGCCCCCGGGGCCCTCCTCACTGTCCCTCTCTGCCCGACCGACCCAGCGAGTGAGCCAGGTACCCGGGGTCCTCCCCTCGCAGCGCCCCCTCAGGTTCCCTTCCCCGCCCACTCACTCCTCCTCCTCCTCCCACTGTGCCACGGCCGCCCTTCACTTTGACTTTTCTTTTGAGACAGGGCCTCACTGTGTAGCCCAGGCTGGCTCAAATTTGCAGTGATCCTCCTGCCTCAGCCTCCAAGTGCTAGGATCACAAGCGTGCACCACCTTTCACTTTTAGAGCGCTTATTAATCTTGCTCGTTTCCCCAGGTTCAGTTTGCTGTTCTGCTCTTGCTAGGATGGAATCCAAGTTTCCCTCTACATCCTCAGCACCTAGGGTGCCACCTGCCCAAAGCAGGTGCTCAATAAATGTTACGGGAATCATGAATAAGTGCCCACTACCTGCAAAGCAGCTGGCTTTGCTGTCGGTTTCACAGACGGAGGAACTTGGGCACGGCACGTTCACCTCCCACCCGCTTCATGCCATGGCAGCACCAAGATGCACCCAGGCAATTTAATCCAACCTCATTGCATGCGCTCCTAACTACCGATGCAACCTCTAGCAAAGACAGGGAAAGTCCAGGCTACAGACGCCGTAGGGTAAGGCCGAGGTTCCATCAGCCAGCAATGCAGTCAGGAAACAGCGCCCCCAGAGGGACCCACACAGAGACGCAGGAAACTGCGGGATTTCGTCCCATCTCGAGGCAGAGATCTCGCGGGCACTGGGGAAGGCGTGGGCGGAGCCGACAGAGGGAGGGCAAAGGGGCCAGGGGCCAGCGCAGAGTCTGCAGGTAACCAGGCCACAACTGTCCTAAGGCCGGGTGTGTCCCGGGCATGCAGGTGGCGCTGAGCGGGCGCGTACAGGAAGCATAAAAAGGAATCGCATGCTAAGCAGGGACCGAGTTCCGGCTGTGATCCCCGAGGTAGGGAGCCCAGCCAGGCACGGGGTGACGAGCTGGGTTCCCGACACTGAGTGAGAACCCGGGGCTCCAGCAGGCAGCAGCTCAGGAGTCCTGGGATGGGCCGAGTCCACGCGAGCACTAGACAGACAGCTGCTGGGGCAGCCGCGGCCTGGGGCACGGAGAGCGCGGACTCCCAGGCCCGAAGACACGCAGGAGCCTGCTGGAGAGCCAGCATCTGGGCGCAGGAACAGGAAGGAGCCCCCAGGGAGAGGACCAGAGAGTACAGAGGAGCGGAATCAGGGTGCGCGGGGAGGCTCCCATCCTGGAGCCGCGGATTCGGGATTCGCCGTCCCAGCAGCTCCCGGTTAAGGCGGATCCATGCGATCGGCGTTTACAGACCGGCGCCCACGTGGCGCTGCTAAAATCTGGGTCTTAGAGCAGGGTCTGGGGACCGGGGACCAGGAGCAGGGCGCGCCTCGGCCACACGGAGGACAGCAACCAGCGGCTACCTGGGCTGGCCGCTACCGGCCCCCATCCTGCAGCCATCTGAGTCTTGGCCAGAGGACGGGGTAAACCGAGGCCCGGCACTCGTGCCCACAGACTAGGAATGCTTTATACTATCTTTTCAACATTTAGGAGTAAGAAAAAAATCAGAATAGTAATGGGTAAAGCTTGAAAATTATGACTTCAGTGTCCGCTGGTAAACTCTGATTACAGCAGCAAGGGACTGGACAGCCAAATCCAAGGACGCCTGAACGCCATACACAAAGCGGCACGGGCTGGGTGGGGGCTCCGCGGTGCAGCCCATGCACAGCAGCACGCGGCCCTGGGTCCGACCCTCGACACGAGGGAAAAGGGAAGGCACGGCCCGGCGCTAACTCTGCACGTCCCCCACACGCACGCGGCCGTCCCTCCAGGACGCAGGGCGGACGCTGCATCCACAGCTATCACACGGCACCGCTCTGGACGGGGATGAGGAACACGGCCCGTGTGGCCGGCCCAGAGGCGACCCTTGCGACTGAGCGTCCCCCCTCCTGTGTCCACAGCTGCCCTGGCCACCACGGCAGCACTGAAGCTCACGACACCGACGCTGGCCCCTGGCGGGAAACCCTGCCAACCTCGGGTCCAGGTCGTCGCTCCCTACAGCAGCGCGCACGCGGGACACGGGCCGAGGTGGGCGCCGTTAAGCCACCACAAATGCGCCGGACCCGGCACCACCCGCTGCGGCGGAGCGCCCCATCACCTGTTTCAGCTTCAGTTTTACGTCCTCGAGGCCCCCGATCTCCTCCCAGCCCACGGGCTTGACGTCCAGCAGCCCGATGGCGCCGCGGAGCGCTGAGGGCTGGGTCTTCCTCAGGGCGCTCAGGAAGTCCGCGTCGGCGATGGTCGGGCCGTCCGGGTTCTGGAGAGACACCGCCCGAAAAGCAAAACCGAGCGGAAGGTTAGGCGGGCATGTTTTGTGCTACGTCAGCACAATTTTTTTTTTAAAATCCTCTTTTGGCTGTGTAAATCTGTTTTGCCATCATCCTAACAAAATGAAACAACACAGTATAGTGAAATTTATATATCCAATAAACAAAAAACAAAAACAGAACATCTCTCACCAATTCCTGCTGGTATTTCTCACCAGCTGCTGTCAACAGTTTCTTATGTATTCTAGCGTGTTTTGTGTCAGTAACATATGCATCCTTTAAGCAAATTGAACTACATATATATATACATATATATACATATATATAAAATTTGTACTTTTTTTCACTCATCTTAGAAATTCTTCTTACAATCAATAGGTCAGTGTCGGTCTTGTTATTAAAGCTGCAGGTGAACGTCTGTCTGCTCAGCTTTACATATTTCCTATAATAACGTCCTCCGAGCGGCACCGAGGGGTTTAAGAGTACGCGCGTTTGGAATTCTGCCGGCTGGGACTAAAGCGTCCTCCCACGCAGCTATTCCCGCGACTCCCAGGGGCTGCCGCTCTCCCTGCCCCTCTTGGTCACCAAACTTTAGGTTTTGGCCCTTGGGACGGGACACGATGGCTTGCGCTAATGTGCTGATTCATGGTGGAGGGGGTCTCACTTAGAAGCCCCCGTTTTTGCAGCATTCACCGGAAAGCCTGTTTTGGCAAGAACTGGACGCCACACCTGGGACGGCAAAGGTCTGAGGAAGAGGGAGAGCTGTGTGTCTCAGTGTCTCCTCACGGGCTTCAGGGGCAAGGAGGAAAACAGGAGCCTCGCGGTGGGGACTGGATGGCGCCCTGGCTGGCTGATCCAAGTCAGCATCGCCAGCGCGGAGCCCGGGACATCTGTGCTCGGCACTCTAAGGACACATCACCCCCGCAGTGTTCCCAAGAGGGATGCGGACCCAGAATCTGGCCGTGCTACAAAATGCGCCCCCTACATCACTAACACCAATGTCAAATATCTCAGATTAAAAAAAAAAGTGTTCAAGGTGTTTCCAGGTGTGGGGGTGCGTGCCTATAATCCCAGGAGGATTATATACTTGGGAGGCTGAGGCAGGAGGATCACCTCGAGGTGAAGGCCAGCCTGGCCTATATAGTGAGTTCAAGACCAGCCTGAACTACATAGCAATATCCTGCATAAAAAAAAAAAAAAAAAGAGAGAGAGAGAGAGAGAGAGGACTTAAAAAGACTAAACAAGTGCTACTATCCTGAACTAGATCCCATTCAAGAGTAAAAAGCTAAAAGGATTAGGATAGTTACCATTTGAGAATATGGGTCACACATTTTGCTAACATTTTGCATCAGTGTTAAATTCTACTATGGTCATGCATGGGAACACTAATATGTCAGGGGACAAAGGGTCATGATCTGTGCAACTTCTTCTCGAGTGGCTCTCCCAAAATAAAGCACATGTGCAGGTGCTCAGGCAGAGGGAGGGAGGGAGAGAAAGAGAATAAATGATAAAGCTAATTCAGTAAAAGGTTAAAAATCAGTGAATTTGGACAAAGGGTTTACTTAACATGTGTTCACTGTAACTATCCACTTTCCTTAAGTTTTAAATTATTTCAAAATAAAGTGAAAAAAAAACTGAAAAGGAATACATCTAAAGAAATTAAGAAGCTATCCCCTTTATTACCGATACTCGTCCATGCCTTGCTGTGTTTTTCCTTAGGTTGTCGCTCTTGTCCTACTGATTATAAGAGTTCTCTACCAAGGAAATTGGGCTGAAAGTATTTTCCTTCCCAAGTGCTCAAATGAGCAAATCATACCCTTTTTGCTGTAAGATTCTATGTGTGCTCAGAAAGACCACCATCGCATTGAGATTTTATTTTATCTTACTTTTATTTATTTATTTTTTTTGTGTGCTGGGTCTTGAACTCAGGACCTTGTGCTTGCCAGGCAGGCATCTTATGCCACTGAGCAATATCTGCAGCACAAGATTTTATTTTGTAAGGAGTCTTATCCTTTCCTTTATCAATCTAGAGAAGCAAAGTTATGATTAATCAAAAGTTCCTTACCACTCTGCTTTGTGTTACACTAGCTAAAGAATTTGCCCTTTTACATCAAATTCTGAACACTTAGTTGCCCACAAACCCCACGTTTCAACAACAATCTGAGTTCTTATACGTCCTGTCAGTGGACACAGAGCACTACTCTGAAGAGTATTTTCCAAAAATGTAAACAACTGGACTCTGGGAGGAGAAGCTGCAGCCCATCTTACTTCCTTTGTAACTTTCTCTGTCCTCTGATTTCCCATAAAGAACACTTGCACCTAATTTAAAAAACACAGCCCTGTGTCGCTAACAACGGAGGAGGCAGTGACCCTGCTGTTGTGCGGGCGTCGCCCACGGGCAGGGGAGCCCATGACACACCCCAGCTCTGCGTACACACCCGTGCGCTTGGCCAGCTGCTGACCCCCACATAATGTGACGCGTGGCCACGGCACCAACGTGGGCGCCTGCGTGCTCATCTTCGGGTAACACCAACCAGCCTTCGAGTCTGGAGTGCGGTCCCGGGTCCCCTGCTAGGCAAGACACCTCACTAGGCTCTCAGGACTCTGGGCAGGAGCCATCCTTTCCCCTCTGCAGTATGAGCTACATCTGCAGTCCTTTAACGGGAATGCTTCACAAAAGGTGAATCAGCGCTAAGGGATCCTCGTCTGGCTGCCCCTCAGCTGCCTGCTGGGGAAACAGGAAAAACACGAGCCCGTGCCTTCCCAGACGCCTCTGCCCTTCTTCCCATGTCTTCCTTCCGTGCACTTCCCCGGACGGCTGTGGTCCGTGGGAACTACACTCAGACCCCTCCTGAAGCAGCGGGGCTGCCAGTCAGTCATGGCAGAGGGGATCCTACACGCACGCCTCACCCCGTCCTCAAAGGCAGAGGCTACACTTCTACGTGCAGAATTTAAGAAAACGTCAAGTGGTTTGGGTTCTAAACCCACAAGATGACCTAGATGTTCACGTATCTCCTCCCCACTTTCAGTGTAAGAGTAAAAATAAAGGAAGAGGAAGATATTTAAAGAAAATTCTAAGTGCACAATCTTCTCTGGGGCCAGAAAGGTTTATTTTCTCACAAGGAACTCAATTTAAAAAGGGCAGAAATAGCATCTTGGCAACATGGGAACTACACAGATGCCATCTCCGCCAAGAAAGCAGAGTTCCCTGTGGCCGGCCTGAGAGACACCACCTGCTCTGTGACAGATAACGAGAAAACTCAGGGCTACTTCCGGGCTGTTGCTGCACAAAACACAACACCTGAATTGCACAGGAAAACATCAGTCCCACCCAAACTGAGGAGCAGTCCACGCAGTAACTGATGCAAGCTGTTAAAAAATTAGGGTCACGAAAAGACTGAAGGATCGTTCCAGACTAACGGTTATTTGGATGAGGAAAAAACCGTGTCAGCACCGATTTCCTCAGCTTATTACACTGTGGTTCAAGTTCTTGCTCTTAGCAAATAAACTCCCAAAGTCTTCAAGGTAAAGGGGCAGCCCAGCTGTGGGATACTCTTAAACGTTTCAGGGGAAACAAAACAAAACCAAACAAAACCAAACCTCAAACATATGAGAGGATGATAAACGTAGTAAAGTGCTGTATATGCAGAACCTAAGTGAGGGATATGCAGAAATTCTTCATACTGCTTTTGCAATTTTTGTCTAAGTCTGACACTGCTTCGCAGTTTGAAATGCTTCAAAATAAAAAAAAGTAATAATAACGAATTGATCTGTCAGGGGCCACATTTGGCTTCAGCACTAGGCCGGTGCTATGGAAGGAGAAATGTGCTGCGCATACCTGAAGACCCAGCCCTTCCTTCATCCCGCCCTTCCCCTTGGGTTCTGTTCGTACAGAGTTGACATGGAAGAATACAGAGAAGCCGCAGTTGAGAAAGCGCACTGACCGCCCTTCTGGAAGCCCCGCATTAATACTCTCCTGTTAGCAGGGAGATTAACCCGTAGGGTGTCACACACCAGCACCGCCTACCTTCTCGGAGCGGAGCAGCGCGTGCACGGCGGCCTCCCTGCACAGTGCGGTCAGGTCGGCGCCCACGTAGCCCACCGTCATCTCCGCCAGCGCGTCCAAATCGACATCCTTGGAGATGGGCATCTTCGCGGTGATCGCCTGCAGAATCGCCTTTCTCTGTTTCAGCGTGGGAGTCCCGATGGTAACCTTTCGGGGAGCAAACAAGAAAGATCAAAGCTTACAGTTTCAAGTATCTCCTTATCCTCAGTCACAGTAATTGAGCGAACCATTCTGGATCTAGCACCATGTACATCGAGCTATACTTTAGACTTGGAATATATGAAAACCTCAGTTTTTCAGTGGTGTGACAAGTGACCACAAAAATCACACAACAAAAATTACACTCATCATTTAACAAGGTTTTGTTATTTTGGAGAACCTAACCAAGTTCCAGGAGCCAGGGACAGAATACTAAGTCATATAGTTTAGGTCCCCAACCATGGAGAGCCTGTTCAGGAGCCTGAATGCTACAAGAAATCCACCTATGTCCTAAACAGATTAATCTAAAAATGTGCAATTATCCTCTCTCTGCAGAACCCCCACCCCACCATAAAATTCAAACATCGCTTACTAAATTTTTTCCGAAAACCAAGAATCAATTTAGGAACAAAATTATAAAACAGGACAGCTTTGAACATTCAACCTGCCACCGACTGAGGGAGTAACTGTGGGTACTTTCTGTTGTAACCGATTAAACACCAACTTCCGGTAACACAGAAGTCACAGAGAGAGAGGCTACTGCTTTCAGCTCAAACTATAGCCGGTACCCACACTTCTCCGTGCAGAAGGGAGCATTATCAAATCACACAAGACACGGCTTGGTGGCCCATTAACCTGCAAACTGACAAGTCCTGTTTGAGCCACAAAACCAAGCACCATTGAGTGCTGAGTTTAGAAAAGGGGTTTGGTGCTGTAGAACTACCTATCAATCCACCAGCAGTTGGTAATTTGGAAGTCATGGGTGACCATTCTGCCCAAACTTTGCTACCCATGTTGCAATGCGCATTTCAGCCTGGTTCTACCATTCACTGCCATTCCTGGACGGCCTGAAACGCTCAGTCTCCCTCGAATTCCAGCATGTTCAGCTTAGACATAACAATGATCCCAAATTCTGCTGTCACCCAAGAAAACATGAGGAAAATGCAGTCATGTCGTTGCATTTGTATCTGACAGAATTTGTGGCACAATAAGTTTGGAAATAATGCTCTCAATTCTCTGTTACTGCGTATTGTAATTTTCTGTTAACTAATACAATGTTACGACTTTTGGTTTTAGTACAAACATCCAAGAACAAATTCTTTAATTAAATACATCTGGGAGACAACTGTTCAACTTGATTTGTGGGACAGTATGCTGGTGTCCTGATAAGAGATGAGATTAACGTTTATTTTGGTTTACTTCTTTTTTTCCTTTTCCCTTTGTATTTCAACACTTTTTGAAGATACCCTGATTTTAAATTCTCGTTCAAATCTAACAGGCTTGTGTGACATCGGGCTCCCTGAAGGATTCGCAGTAATGATAACAGTGCATAGCTTATCTTCAGGACCTGCACAATAAAACTAGTTTCTAGAAGCCACTCTACCTCTTGAAACAAACTGACTCTTGGAAAACGGATGTCTTGCTGTGCAGATCATATAATGGGCACTGTTCTCTGCATTACAAAGGGCCCTGGTCCGGCCGCCTCGGTTCCCAGAAGAAGATGCCCAGGGACGAGGCCTCCCGCCCGGCCCATTCACCTCGCGGTCGAACCTTCCGGGTCTGCGCAGCGCCGGGTCGAGCGCTTCGGGTCGGTTAGTGGTCCCCACGACCATCACGTCATTCTCCCCGCCGAAGCCGTCCAGGAGCGTCAGCACCTGGGCTACCGCGCGGCTCTCGGGGGCGCGGTGCGCGCCGCCCCGCCGGGGACACAGCGCGTCCAGCTCATCCAGGAGCAGCAGGCTGGGGCCGTGCGCCGCCAGCTCCCGCGCGCGCTCGAACACGCGCCGCACGCGCGCCTCGGTCTCCCCGGGCCGCGCGCCCTGCAGCGCCGCGCCGCTCACCGCCAGCATCCGCGCGCCCGCCTCCCGCGCCACGGCGCGCACCAGCTGCGTCTTCCCCACGCCGGGCGGCCCGGCCAGCAACACCCCGCGGGGCACGGCCAGGCCTAGCGCCGCCAGGGCGCGCGGGTAGCGCAGCGGCAGGAGCAGGAGCTCGCGCAGCGCGGCCGCCGCCTCCGCCAGGCCCCCCAGCGCCTCCTCGGCCGGCGGCGGCGCCTCCTCGGCCAGCGGCCCGGGGCCCAAGCCCACGCAGGTGCGCGCCGTGACCAGCCCCGCCGGGTCGGGCGCGGGGGCCCCGCCCACGATGTGCACCGCTGCCAGCGGGCCCGGGGCGCCGGGCGGCGCGGCCAGCACCAGGCCCTGGGACACCGGCCGGTTCCTCAGCAGCTCGCGCGCGGCCTCCAGCAACGCGGCGTCGCCCGGCGCGCCCGCGCGCTCCCGCAGCACGGGCCACACGGACACGCGCCGCAGCGGCGGGCAGGGCACCGCGCACAGGCAGTCCAGGCGCAGGCCGCCCCCGCCGGGCCCCGCGGCCGCCGCCGCCCCGGGGCTCGCGCACTGCGCGTCCAGCTGCACGAAGCCGTCCGCCCCGTCCCGCCGCGGCCACGCGGTGCACAGGCAGCAGCCGCCGCCGGGCAGCGAGACCCGCACGGCCGAGCCCAGGCGCGCGCCCAGGGCGCGGAGGGCGGCCGGGCCCAGGCGGCAGCGCTGGGTGCCCCGGTCCCTGGCATCGACAGGCAGCAGCTTTAACAGCGGCCCCTCGGGGCAGGGGCCCGAGTCTGGGGCCATGCGCAACGCTAGGAGGACGCCTAGGAAACTGACAGGAACTCGGGAAAGCCCGGAGCACCGAGCTCCCGACCGGAAGCAGGCAGCGCGCGTGCGCCGAGGGGTGGAACGCTTGGTTGCTAGGAGCTGATGGAAGGATGAAAGGGCCAATTGGGAAGGAGCCGACGCGCAGGCGCTTAGGTAGTTTTGTAGGTTTAGGGAGGTGGTCTGTACAGGTAACTTTACTGACCTTGAACTCCCTTAGTAGCCCAGGGTGGTCTCGAACTTGCAATGCTCCTTCTGCCTCAGCCTCCCGAGTGCTAGGATTACAGGTGTGCGCCACTATGCCTGGCAAAGAAATTGCATTGTTTTTAATCTCCTATGTTTTTCCCGCATTCACTGCAACCCAAATATGTGAGATAACAGAGTTGATACTGCCGGACTTGGTGGCTCATGCAAGGTGTAGCTCAGTGTGAAAACCTGGGTTCAGTTCCCAGGAGTGGAAAAAAAAAAAAAAAAAAAAAAGATGGTGGACAGAATGCCTAAGTTGTGAGGCGGTTGCTCTTTCTACCGTGCAATGGAAAGTACACTTGATCTGCGACCCGAAAATCTATGCTAATTCCCGGTCTTACTCCATCTAAACTCACTGCACAGCCTATGAGGAACTGCTAGATCCCACAGTAACTCAGCTAATCTCTGCCGCACTTCTCCAGCTCTAGTGCTACAAAAACTTAAAAGGAATGAAAAATAGCATACATAGCAGGAACAGGTCCCCAAATGAGTAAGTCGGACGTCCCTATTTTCTTCTTTCTCTTAATCTCATCAGCTCTGTTCTCTTTTTAGTAAATTTGCTGAAATAAAGGTCCTTACAAAAAAAAAAAATTGAACCCTAAAGGTGTGAATAAAGTGTCAGTCATGATGCCCATACCTCAGGAAGTTTCTTTTGTCCCAACTCTTAAGAAGCTCTGCGGATGTAGGAAGGGAAACGAAGACTTAACAAGGACCTGACAAGTATCTTCACTATGTATATGCAAGTCTCTCCAGGAAATGGACGTTTAATGGCTGACCTAAGATCCCTTCTCATATTTTGAGCATGATTGTGGGGACGATCACGGCCACATGGCATAACCAAAGTCAGCATAGGGAAGTATATTCTTCTCTATACAAACATTCAAAATGGAAAGTAAAAGTCAAATCAATGTTAGAGTTTTCTGCACTGGTTTGAAACAGAGAGGCTGTGACTTTAGGAATATGTTGTTTTGAGTTGATTGGAAAGGTTGATTTTATACAGGGTCCAACTCGAGTCCTCTGACGTCAAAGACCCACGTAACCAGGAGAAGTCATCGCACAATCTCCCTGAATGGTCCAGCCCTCACACCAGGTTGTGAAGAAAATCAACAAGTAAAATTCATTCTTTTTTGGGTTAGACCATTTCTTCCTCAGCTCTGCCATCATTTTGGTGGTGCCGGGAGCGAACCCAGGGCCTCGTGTGTGCTGGGCAAGCACTCAGCCCCGAGCTACATCCCCAGCCCCAGCGCTCCCATTTCAACCATCTTTACAGCCACATTCATCATGCCGTTCAATGACGAAATCTTCTTGTGGAAAACCAATCTAATAGGCATTGTTTCATTCATTTGGTCATCATACAACTCCAAATTTGGTGATTCCCCCCTCCATTTGGTAATTCTGACCTTGTGTGCCAATTAAAAGCACCAAGGTAAAGCCAGGCATGGTGATGCACCCCCGTAATCTCAGCACTCGGGTGGCTGAGGCAGGAGGATCACTGCAAGTTTGAAGCCAGCGTAGGCTACAGAGTGAGTTCAAGGGCAGCCTGAATAGCATGGTGACAGACACCTTCCGGAAAAGACAAAAAAAAAAAAAAAAAAAGTACAAGGCTGAGCCACTAGAGGGAGCCCAGAACCAATGAAGCGTTAAGACTGCACTGTTGTTACCCTAGATTTTCCTGGGACTCACACCTACGTTTATGAATCAACCTGTTGTCTCAATACAGTGTCTACATCTGTTCTGCTTGCTATAACAAAATAACCTAAGCTAAGTAGGTTACATGCAACAGAAATTTATTCCTATAGCTCTAAAGGCTGGAAAGGTCAAGGTGCTGCCAGATCCAGGTCTGGTGAGGGCCGTCTGGTTTGCAGACACTGCCTTCCTGTGCTGTCTTTGCAGCGGAGCGGGGAGCTAGCTCTCTCAGGCCTCTTGTATAGGGCACTAATCTCATTCATGTGGGCACCCCCCTGATAGCTGAATTACATCCCAAGCACTCATTTCTTAATACCGTCATCTTGAGGTGAGAATTTCAGTGTAAGAGCTTTGTCGTTGACATGAAGATTCAGATTATTATAGGCAGCTAGGTTAGGTAGAAGTATTCCAGGCAGTCAGACAAGGCTGCCCTGTTGAGGGAGTCAGTGCAGAGGACGAGAACACATCACCACTGTGACTGGAGCCACATCTGACAAAGGCCAGATCGAGACAAAGATGGAATGACCAGGCCTACGGGACTCCCCGAGGGATAAGCAATAAGTCGAGATTATACTCTTAACTGGTGTCACCCGGTCCAGTAAAGTCCAGATAGACATCAGTCACCTAGCTGGGTGAGCAGATCATCCTGACCCAACCCTTCCTAAAAACGCCTTCGTTCTTTCGGGGCACCCTTGCCACGTGATTCACTTTCCGATTGGGTCAATGTTAGCTAAGTGGCTGTGCTGTACTCTTCCTGGGTGAATGTGGCCTGACGCACGTCCTACTCACCTCATGATTCTGCGCCCACCTTTTGATTTCGCTCTATAAAACATTCTTAGAAAAGTGGCCTCAGTGGGAACCCACTTTCAGGTCCCCTGCTGTCTCTAAGGAGCTCTCCCTCAATAAATCTTTCCTACTCTTACCCTCTGTTGTTCCTTAAAATTTACTCTTCGATTTCGGGGGACACAAACTTGGTGTGTCTGACATCGAGTAGCTTGAGACTTACATTTTCCCCCTGCATCAAAATCACAGCAGTAACTAATTTCTGCATGCTTCAGCCCCATGTAGAACTCAATTTCCAACTTAAAACATAATTTCAGTATTAAGGATAAAAATTAAATGCTCTTCAAATCTGAAATTTAGTGATGAATCAAAATCCCAACAAGTGAAATTAATTTTGCTATGGCCTAGTCCTCTCTAGCTTTGAATTTTTTTCAAGTAGCTTTTGCTAAATAAAATCTTCTCTGAGGATTTTTTTTTCCTGTAAGGATTTTCCTAAAGAGATGGTGGCAACAAAGTTTCTCTTGCCTTCAGCTGCAACATTCAAAGTTATAATTTGTCTAGTATTAAATTATCTATAAAATTCTTTTTATCTGTTGAGATGAAGTCTCTCTGTGTAGCCCAGGCTGAACTTAAACTCACTGAATAGGCCAAGTTGGCCTCAAGCTCATAGCAATCCTCCAGCCTCAGCCTCCCAAGTGTATGGGCACTCACTGGATAGCCCAGGTTGTCCTCAAGCTCATAGCAATCCTCCTGTCTCAGCCTCCTAAGTGCATGGGCCACCACAACCAGCAAAAATTTCTCAATTAGTAAAATATCTAGAATTCAAAAGAAATAATTGATACCTGTTTCTTTTGTGCCTTCAGCATCAATAATAGTAGTACATATATATTAAGAATATCACTACATGGAACATTCATAATTATAAAAAAACCTCAAGAAAATAGTTAAGCCAATGGCATGAGTCATACGTTGAACGGTAAATCTCATCTTCCCTATTTCTATTTCTACTTTCATGTTATGTTCAACACTAATGTACTTGAACATTAGCAGTGGTTAAAAGTTGGAATAGTTAAATACAGAAATGCATTTACCCCCACTGGGAAGCACACGGCTTGCAAATGCTTCCTCTCAGAATGTTTATGCAAATATGTCAAACGACTTATTTCCATAAGTACCTAATATGCCAGACAGATGTTCTTATCTTAAAGAATAAAACATGATTGTAACTGTTCTTCAGCACTGTCTGTCTTAATTCTTTTTTTACCTATACAGCCTATATTAATCCTTTAGAAGTTCTAGAGTTCAGCGAAGAGGGAATGAGATATATTTGCTGGACCACAAATGATTTGCTGGCTGCAGTTCAAGGGGCATCATCCTGAAAGTGTGTTCTTACAGACAGACAGGGTCTCACTGTGCTGTCCAGGTGAGCCTCAACCTCCTGGGCTTGAGTGATCCTCCTGACTCAGCCTACTGAGTAGCTGGGACTCCAGCCACACACACCTGGCTCATCATGTTTTTAGAAGCTAATATTAAGTTAATTTTTTCCTATGCTATTGGTTCACACTGTTAAACTAATAACTATACTAATGTATTATTAAATGAATATCAAGAGACTGAATAGATGGTAATAAACAACTGTGAACCTGATCTAAATCAGTCTAGCGTAGCACCTAGACGTTAAAGATGATGAAAATTGCTATGAAAGATACAGAAATGAGCTCCTGTAGATAGATATCGAGGGTATGGTAGAAAACCCCAAAGTGTTTTTCCTGCTTTCCTCTGCACAGCACTCCTGACACGTGCCAGAGAATTTTTCCCATATACCAGGCATTTCTTGGGCAGAAACCAGCAAGGTATCCTTTGTTTTTATTGTTTTTTTGTGTTTTTTGAGACAGGGTCTTGCTATGGAGTTCAGGCTGACCTTGAACTGACATCAATCCTCCTGCCTCAGCCTCCTGAGTCCCCACCACTTCCTTCTCCGGTTTGTTGATTTGCTACGGAACCCGGGGAAGCAGCTGCTTTCCTTCACTGGTTTATCCATGAAAGACGGGGACGATGAAGAGCTGCAGAGGAGAGGCCCCCAGGGCCCTTGGGCCCAGGCCGGAGGAGCTGTGGGGCCGCCTCCTGGGGAGCGGATGCGTCCACCAACGCGCAGGCTCCCTGCGGAGGGCTGAGTCCGGGGCGGTGCAGAGGCGCCATGCTGTAGTGTCATCAGTTTTCACTCGGCTTGCAGCCCCTTTTTCTGGAGAACGGCGCGGGCTGTGAGCTCCAAGCTCTTGGTCATGGTTGGTCGTTCTGGTGACCAGGTTCCATCTGGAGCCCGGCAAGAACAACCTTGTTAGGACGGGAAACACTCCTGTCCCCCTAAGGAAATCCCAAGGGACTTATGGGTCGGGGGAGGGGGGCAGAGGGAGGGGCGACTGCAGTGTGTGGTTTCTTGCTATTTTACTGCAGGGAGGGAGGGGAGCCCTCCCCACAGCTGAGTCTGTGGAATGAGTGCAGCCAGGCAGAGGGGTCCCAAGAGCAGGGGGAGGGGGAGGTAGGGGAGAGGGCTGTGCCAATGCCCTGGGGTAGGCTGAGCTTGCTGTGTTCAAGAAACCAAAGGAAGGCCAGCTTGGCAGAGCACAAGGTTGGCAGGCACTTCCTAATCAGGTGTAGCTTCCCAGCTGTGCCACACACAGATGGCTATTGTTATTCTGAGTAGGTGGGGCATTGTTTAAGGATAAGATTGTTACACTTCACAGGAATCTAGCAGTGTGCTGGGATGGAGCTGGTGGTAAATACTTGCTGAGTCAAATCTGATTGAGTGCAGAATTGAACCAGGTGACTCAGGTTGTAGAGACGAGATCTTGTCCCGTCCAGACACAGGAGGGGAGGTCCAGATGGACCTCAGAAGTGATCTTTGAAGAAGGTATCCCCACCTCGACAGGTCACCTCTGCCATCCATCCCTTCTTCTTCTGTATATGTTTTTGGTTAGAGGTGTCCAGGAAAATTCAGGATTGCCTCCATAAGCATGGCTAATGTTCAGAGACTTAGGGTTAAATGAGACAGGCACTTGACAACCCATGTGCTACCAGCTTATCTAAACACTCATCTCCCTCCCTGACTTTCACCCTGCTTTTCGATAAGTTATCATTCAGCCCAACCCGGCCCTTGCAATAGCCTCCGGATGAAGCTCCACCCCTCTGGCCCTCCTCATTTTGTTGTATTAATCCAGCCAAGAAAACCGCTGTATTGGTCAGAGGATTATATCTGAGTTACATCAGATCTGAGGAACCGGTCCATCTTCATGAACCCTAGGCTTTCAGATACTCAGATATAGCGAAGCATTGACCCAGTGCTTTATAAGATCTGATCTTGAGGACTGAGCCAGAAAGATCCGCCTACAGGAATAAGGGAGACAGTAACTCCAAAGGGAGTTACTGTACCATACTTTCCTTGACCCCATGCAAGTTACTAACTTTTCTTGACCTCGTTACCTCCTGTAGGCTGAGTGTTTCTGCTCTGGATTTCCACAAGATGCTACATACCTCTTAAAGCAATTTTCCTGCTCTCCTTGTCTGCCTAAACTCTCTAAGGGCAGAAACTGGGTCTTGCTCTTCTCTGGATGCCTGAACCTGCCACAGAGCCTGAGTACTTAGGTGTAGGAGGGAGGGAGTGAGCGGTGAACCAGGCTGGATCGGAAGAAGGGACCCAGTCACGGGGAGCCTCCGATGCCATCCCATCTGTGTGCTATCAGTGAGAGACCGTGCTCTAGTAAGCCAGATGGGTGACACCCGGGCCAGGGTAATGGCTGAGAAGATGGAGGTAATGGCGTGCACCACCTTCCCATGAGCCACCTATGCCAGATCATTTACTTATAACAAAGCCTCAGCACAAATCTAATTCCTCCTGGAAGATTCCCATCACATCTGTGGTTCCAGTTTCTCTAACTGGAGCTCCTATAGCAGAATCCATACTTGTGATTATCTAGTTGTTTACTGTTGGGAAATTAAAGTGATTTTGTGTCATCTCTCCAGTGAGATCTTTAGACACTTTGGGAATCTGTATCCCTCTTTTCTAATAATTTATCATTTTTACCCCACACCCCAACATTGAACAAAATGCTAGGTGTTTGTTACTCAGATTTTCCTCACTGTGAGAAAACCACTTAAATAAGGGAGGGAAGATTTATTTTGGCTTATGGCATCAGAGGTTTCAGTCCATGGGCTGGTTCCGGTCAGATGGCTTTGGTGCTTCTGGGCTGTAGAGAGGCTCACATCATGGTGGGGGGCATTTGGTAGAGAAAGTGGCTCCCATGGTGGGCAGGAGGCAGAGAGCAGGGGAAGAAGAAGTCACCTTCTAAAAGCTACCTCTGAACACATGAGCCACTGGGGCACATTCTTTTCCAAACTATGACACTGCTTCATAGTAATTAAACTGGTTTATTCCCTTGGTTACTAGAGAATCACTCAGGTTTTATTTGAATTTAAGAGGACAAGCTTGAAGATTCTCAGAAAATCTGGTTTAGGTATTAGAAGTATACTAGGGCTGAGAATTTTAGTCAATCATAATGATACGTATTGCTTTCAAACACTCCAATTCATCTAGTAGTTGACTTAATATTATATAAGGTCTCGTCTTACAGGCTGAGCTACAAACAAGGTCAGCCCAGAGATGGGGAGGAGACCGGCCGTATGGAGCTTATTCACAGGGATGGACAAATGTCTATTTCCTCATTTTCCTCTAGTGATTTGCCAGGACCTGCAATCTTTAATTTCTACTTTCTAAGGCACTAGGATCTAGCAGAAGAGACAGAAATTATTATCTCTTTGCTGCACCATTATATTTCACTGATTGACCAGAAGATCTCACTGGAATAGTACAAAGCAGAGACAGACAGAGAGACAGACAGAGACGGAGAGTGAGACAGAGAGAGAAAGAGACAGGGAGAGACAGAGAGATTAATTGTGACCTTTCGGCCTCAGAATGGAAGGGCTGCCTCCCGAAGCTGATTCGCTCAGTTCCGAAGTAACAAAACTGAAGGCAGCGGGAGGAAGATTCTGTTCTGACTGCTCTCGCACTGAGAAGATGGGGCACTTCCTTTGGAATA
Organism: Dasyprocta punctata; assembly: GCA_004363535.1. Classification (NCBI taxonomy): domain Eukaryota; kingdom Metazoa; phylum Chordata; class Mammalia; order Rodentia; family Dasyproctidae; genus Dasyprocta; species Dasyprocta punctata. Next base: position 5,271 of record RJWM01017393.1, on the reverse strand, counting down.
ATCACATTTCCTCTTATCCTCAGCACTGAATGTTTCCACTGTCCAGCGTAATGAAGGTCGCTGTTTCCCTCCCACACCCAAGCGTGTGGAGGAGTGGCCGTGAATGCCCAGGCATTTTTGAAAATTTTCTTTGGCCCACTTATTTCTGCACTGCCACTCCCAGGTCTTCAAAGTTTTTGAACTTCAAGTGAACTCCGAATGCTCTAGAACCATGAAATACTGCCGGGGCAGCTCCGGGCCCACTGGACTGGAATCTTGGCAAACAGATCCCCTCCCCCAGAACGCCCCAGCACCCCTCTAGCTTTGCTGATGAGGCCCACGTCCCGTTGGCCATGTGGCTTCTTTCTGCCTTGGATGTGTTACTTGCCTCCCTCTCTCAGCCCTCAGCTTCCTCCTGGTTTAGAGTTGGTGACTTCAGTTCGTCGTGTGCGTCTCCCGTCCTGTCTGCTCCCGACAGGCTCTGCCTCTGGTGCCAACTTGCTGTTGACCCCGAGCAATCCGTTTCTCCTTTCTGAGCTGCATTTGTATAATCCACCGAAAGGATTACTGTTGGCACTGGTGGCATCCACACAGGGCTCGCCGAGCGGCCGTGGCTGCATGAACAGGGTGCTGGGCACACAGCGGAGTCCTTTTCCATCCTCCCAGTGAGCTCGAGGTGTTGGAGCTATTATTTCTGATTTATTGGTGAGAGGAGCAAGGCACCAGGAGGTACAGGAGCATCATGGAGTTCACACAGCTAGTAAGAGACAGAGCTGGGATCCAATACCAAGAGGTGGGCTGGGTCCAAAATTCTCACTAGCCAGGCGTGGTGGTACACACTGTAATCCCAGCACTCGGGAGGCTGAGGCAGGAGGATTGTTGTGAGTTCGAGACCAACCTGGGCTACAAAGTGTGCTCAAGGCCAGCCTGAACTGCATAGTGAGACCCTGTTTTAAAAGAAAAAAAAATTGCTCACCAAGGTTCTCTCTAGACTGCACCGTAGCTGCGTTTAGATTCCAGCCCAGGCCCATTGGTTAATAGTTGTGTGGCCTTAAGCAAAGCTTAAAAATTCTACACCCAATTTTATTTTTTATTTTTTATTGGTGCTCTTTAGACATACATCATGGTAACATTCATCCTAGGGAATATGTACTCGTACACAGTATATCTTGCTTCTTTACACCCAATTTTAATCATTTGTAAAATGAGGATAAAATTAATCCCTACTTCATAGGTTCATTGGTTCAACAAATGTTGAATAAGCTCCTACCGTTTGCTATACTAAGCGCCTACTATTTGCTGTGTGCTGGAAGTATCCTGATGTTGTGATCATGAAGTCCAACGCAACTCCCAGGTATATAGGTCATTAATATTAATTACTCTAATGAATAGTAACAAACCAGTAATTTCTTTAGACATTTTTTATTACTGGACTAGAGACTATGTTGTATGTCATCACCATACAGCTGTTTTCCGTTGGTCCCCTAACTGTATTTGGAATATTTCCGCGGCACGGAGCTGTGGGAGGGTGCGTTACCACCGTCACAAACAGCAAACAGAACAAGACACGCTACAAACGTCTCTCCTGGCTGAACAGAGAAAATGCTTTGGAGAGATTCGGTTGCTCAGTAAGGGCGGACAAAACACGCAAAGCTCGCTGACTGCCGAGGAAGGCGGGACATTTGGCGAATGGGAGGGCAGGAGGCGATGGAGCACGGTGCTCTCTCGGGGGATGCACAGCGAGGTCACCTTGGGGAGCAGAGGCCCACACTACACCTCCGGTGACATCAGAAAGCCCAGCAGCCTCGCCTCGGGACCGGGTGGCGCCATCCGCCTGCATGCCTTGGGTGCTGGGCTTTGATGCACCGTGCCAGACTCACCCCGGGTCCTGGCGGAAGCGTGCGCCAGCTCTCCCCCGAGACCACCCCGCAGAGCGGTGGGGTGGGATCCAGGCCGTCGCGAAGCTGTGCGCACACGGAGTGGAGGGTTCCACAGCCCCGCGCTGCGGTCACGCGCAGAGAAGGCCCTGGATAGGAGCCGGTCATGGAAAACGCTTTCTTCCCCGCTCTGAGCTCGCTCTCTGCGTCTTATTCTTTCTCAGCGTGACTTCCTGTCCTGGATACTTCCCTCTCCCCGTTTCAGTTCCTGGTAAGACGAGCAATGGCTCACGTGGAGTCAGTGGTAGCGTGAGAGATTTATTTGTATTAATCCCTCTGATCCTTGTGACGATTCTACGTCCCTGTTGCACTGAGAAAGCTGAAAGTTCAGTGGGGAAAAACAACTCACCCAAGGTCACAGAGCTGGAAATGGTGGGGTCAGGCAGGCTTCAAACCCTGGGAGATGAGCTCTAGTGCATGCACTCCTTCCCACCCTGTTCCTCCAAAGAGAAAACCTAACTGGAAAATAATCAGCCTTGAAAACGAGAGATCAGAAACGCCAGCTCCAATCCGCCTGTTCTCGCCTTACCTGCCTTACAGAGAAGCCACCGAGTCGGAGAACAGCGATGGCCGGTAAGGCGGGGATGGCTGATCGGGCTGGCGTGTTTGATCTCTGGTTTTCAGGGCTGATTATCTTCTGGTCAGGCCTTGCTCTTGGGGAAGCACGAGTTCTCTGCTGGATGTGTCTCCTTCTGTCTTACACGCGCATTTACCAAGCTGAAAATTTTCAGGTGGCAGACAGGCATTTTCCTCCTTACCCTTTGTAATTCCTTCAACGAAACCCGGGTCATTATTTACTAAAATCAGCTTGTAACTCAGTTATGAGAAACACCAACTTTTCCCAACTGGTTCAATTCATGCTATAAACTTTGACTTTTAGTAGTTACTGGAGGGAAATGAAGATTTAGCAACAGGACTGTACCAGCAAGCTTGGCACTGACTGGTTTGCAACCACAAGCATATCTATTTAAGGAATGAGGCCCAAACCTCTTGTTTTTCTTTTGCTGACTGCTTGGTGTAAGATAACATTTCAACTGCTACTTGCTGAAGAGTTAGGCCCAAAGTTGGTAGACTCACCTTTATGAATGGCCTTGCACAAAGAGATAAGCATTGTTTTGAGATGTATGCAAAAATGCTTTCTGAAAATGCATTGCATTCTTTCCACCAGGATGGAATGGTGACGAACTAGGATTTGAAAGAAACCGTGAGATTAGGCAGCTGGTGCAGCGAGGTCTGGAGGTTGTGACTCGTCCCAGGTTACACAGTAGATGAGGGTCCAGCCGTGGGTAGAATTCAGGTCTCCAGAGCCGCACGCATGGTGTACTTCCGGGAGGGCGTTTCCTTCTGGGACTGTCTCAGACAGGATGCTCTTTGTGGACAGTGAAACGAAGATCCCACACAGTCGGGACAGCTTTTATCAGTTACCCTGCTAAAGACGCTACCTCTCACGCGGGAACCATATGCTTTAGTTTATACTTAAATAGAGTCCACGTATCACATTAGCGTACTTTGAAAACAGCTAAGAATTCAGCTGTTGCGGTTTGACAGTGAAGGACAGACAAAACCACCTTCTGTTTGGGAGAAAAAAACAGCAGCAGAAGCAATCTTATAAAATGTACTTTGGTGCTGTCCTAGAATCCTCAAGTGTGATTTTAGGATAGGAACCTTCAAGTTCAAGGAGTAGAACCTCTCTCCACAAAACCGATGATAAAAGTCATGCTTGCTATCTTTCTGGGTTCTTCTTCTACCATCAGGAAAAAGAAAGTCAAGGAACTTGTTTCCCTTAAAGGTAGTTTTGTTGAGGAAAGGAATTCTGCTTCCTTCCATTGGTCTCTTTTAGAGAAACGACTCCTTTCTTTCTTTCTTTCTTTCTTTCCTTCCTTCCTTCCTTCCTTCCTTCCTTCCTTCTTTCTTTTATTTTTGAGACAGTATCTTGCTGTGCAGTTCAGGCTGGTGTTGAACTCACTATGTTCTCAGGCTGGCCTCGAATTCATGAAGATCCTCCTGCCTCAGCCTCCTAAGTGCTGGGATTGCAAGCATGCACTATCATGCTTGGCCTCAATTTCTGTGTCTTTGTCACACAGCTCTTTTTTCAAAGATCTTTGTACTTAACACATGATCCATGTCTATTCCAGACACTGCAGCCTCAGAAAAGCTCTTTACTGCCCAGGAATTCTCTGGCCCTGTGAGCACCAGACTTTAATATGTGGTATGCGGGGTCCTTACATCCTGGCTACTCAGCATGTGACCTATGGACCAGCAGCCCTGGCACCACTTGAGTAGTTGTTAGGAATGCAGACCGCTAGGCCTGGGTTGGAACTTATCTCTTAAAAGCTCTCTTCCTATTTGGACACCATTTGTGTATCCTGTTTTATTTCTTTATTTTTTATTTTATTTATTTTTTTAGGATGAGTAACTTTAATATGAAAAACATTATTTAAGATACATATTCACATTTTCCCTTTTTCATAATACATGCACTTAAAAAAATACAAATTACCTTCTCTGAATGTATACTTGGAAATGAAATTTAAAATAAATTTGTTTTCATAAACAGAAATATTCAGACATACTACTACGTGAACTGAGTGACTTAAGTACCCTAAAGCAAAAACATAGGGTATTTTAAAATTATTTCCAAAGCACCTTTAATACAGAATTTCACATTGAAATTTGTATGAACCTATATGACAAGTCAGTTAACCTAAACAAGTTGCAGATAAAAAATATCAGCCTTTTAAAGAACCATCATTTTACACACCGGACAAGTTTAAGATTAACAGAGAAGCTTTTAACTTATGGATCATGCCAGAAATAATATTATAAATCAAGTCCATTAGAATCATTATTAATAGGGTTAGTGAGACAAGCACAGAGGGTTAACCACACACAGTTTACTATTAAGTTTTCAAATTTAGATCAGTGAATACATAGGTTGAAACAAAATGATACAGAACCAATTATGTCACCAGGAACATCATTATCAATATGCTTTGCAGACAGTACCCCATTTTCTTCCTGAGAAGTAAGGGTGGCAGAGCAAGGAACTAACTAGTACCTGCACTGAGCGAGATCACATGGTTGACGTCTACTGTAAGGTCCCAACTACCCCACTGCACGTTAAACCCTGCATAAGCCAAGGAAAGGAAAGAAGAAAAGAGACTGCTCCAGGTTTTCATAAGCCATGACTTCAGTCCCTGAATCAAAGTTACTGGCTATGTAAATCTAAAATGACACAAGTCTTTCCCTGAACCCCTTCATTCTGTGTCGTACCATCAACACCATCTGCAGCTTCGCTTTCTTCTTCTTCCTCTTCTTCTCCTTCTCCTCCTTCTCCTTCTCCTTCCCCTTCCCC